>JAPZAG010003028.1:0-12886 GCA_027475135.1 Bactrocera correcta | reverse complement strand
GAAACAACCTACCACAGATGTTTAAAATTGAATTGTTACCGTACTCAAATCAACTTAAAAAAAATGAAACACATCCAATATATAATTTCAAATATTTGCTGCATCGCAGAGTAACTGTGGAAGAACCACATAAAAGAAACGGTCCGGTACAATGTACCAACTGCCAAGAATATGGGCATACTAAATCATATTGCACTCTACGCAGTGTTTGTGTGGTATGTGGTGATTTACATCCCACTTCTAAATCCACCCTGAAGAAAGAAGGAATAAATAAAAAATGTAATGTAAAAATTGTGCAGGAAATCACACTGCTAACTACAGAGGTTGCCCCGTATATAAAGATTTGAAATCGAAGTTGTCACAGGGCATTCAAGCACGTCGTAACCAAATGTTACAAACACCCAGTAATGAAATTATAGCAACCTCAGAAAAAATATCAATTCCTATTACTTCTAACAATAATAATTTGCAAGGAAGCTATGCAAATGTTGTGAAAGGCAACACTGTGCAAATGCAACTGCCGCAAAATCCTCCAAATGGCGGTATTGAAACTATGATTATATATTTTACGCAGTGTATGACTACCATGCAATTCATGTCTACCATGCAAAACATGATCCAAGATTTAATAAAATCACAAAATCAAATGCTGCAAAATTTATTAAGTAAAAAATGAGCTTACTAAATATCTGTATACGAGGGCTGGGCTGCTATATATATTTCTGGTCTAATAATGAAAATAGCCATATTTATAAACGAAAATGGTTTTTATTTTATTTATTTTGTTTTTTCGTTGGACTTTTCCCGTGTTGGAAGACCCACACGGTCGATTGCTGTTTTGTTTCGGACTCATACCCATAAATCCATGATTCGGCAGCATTTCTATACACCAATCCACACGAGCCTTTTTTTGAGCGATTGTCAAATTGTGCGGGATCCAACGAGAACATACCTTTTTTACGGCCAGGTGTTCATGGAATATCGAATGTATGCTGGTGGGAGAAATGCATAGGCATGCCTCTATCTGAAGGTATGTTACATGACGATCTTGCATTATCAGTTCACGTACGAGCGAGCGCCGGCCACGGTTGAATTCGTTGTAAAAGTTTTTCACAGTGCTATAGGATGGTGGAGGATGGAGTCATATGTGAAGTTCAAGCAAGTGAGGACAATTCTCTAATCGCCATTCACTTGGGAGTGGCCAGAAACGATTCTTTTACATAAGACTCAAGCAGCTCATGACTTCCGGTCTTTGACCAAGTATCCTCTGTATAGCCTAAGAACATCCATTCGAAGGCGAGCTAATGTGAGAAGCGAAATATTCCCTATTTAGCGTTGTGCGCTGGGTTTGGAACCCGCCACGTAAAAAACACACCCCCAATGAAAGACAACAACAAGCCTCGGATGAGTGACCCCCCTTTTGATGACGACCATGGACTATGATTTGAGGGCATGCACCTGGAATGTGGGGTCCCTTAATTGGGAAGGTGCCGCTCTCCAGCTGGTTGATGTCCTCGTGAAAATAAAGGCTGATATCGCGTGGATTCGTGGTGGCAGAGAGACTCCGTCGCGAGATTCTTCAACATATCGCTGATTTGCGCCCACGCACCGACGGAAGAGAAGGACGATGTGTCCGAAGATGCCTTTTATGAGTGCTTGGAGCGCACTTAAGAGAGCTGCTCCCGCCACGATGTCGAAATCGTACTTGGCGACTTTAACGCCAGGGTGGGCAAAAAAGGGATCTTTGGCACTACGGTCGGTAAATTCAGCCTCCACGAGGAAACATCCCCAAATGGGTTGAGGCAGATCGACTTCGCCGGGGCCCGAAATATGGTTATCTGTACTACTAGATTTCAGCATAAGAAGATTTATCAAGCTACCGGGCAGTCTGCGGATCGAAATACCACCAACCAGATCGATCATGTTGTGATAGACGGAAGACACGTCTCCAGTGTTTTAGATGTACGTGCGCTCCGAGGTCCTAACATCGACTCGGACCACTATATTGTTGCAGCCAAAATCCGCACCCGCCTCTGTGTAGCAAAAAACGCACGTCAACAAACACAAGGATGGTTCGACGTCGAGAAGCTGCAATCACAACAGACAGCCGAACGTTTTTCTACTCGGCTTGCACTCCTGCTCTCTGAGAGCACTTGTCAACAACTCGGTATAAGGGAACTGTGGGACGGCATTTCAAACTCCTTACGTACAGCTGCAACCGAAACCATTGGTTTTCGGAAAGTGCAAAAGAACAGCTGGTACGACGAGGAGTGCCGTGTCGCAGCGGAGAGAAAACAGGCTGCCTACCTCGCAACGTTACGATCGACCAAAACACGTGCGGGATGGGATAGATACCGAGAGTTGAAGAGGGAAGCGAGACGCATTTGCAGAAAGAAAAATAAAGAGACCGAAATGCGTGAGTACGAAGAGCTTGATAAGCTGGCCGACAGGGGTAATGCTCGAAAATTCTACGAAAAGATGCGGCGACTTACAGAAGGTTTCAAGACCGGAGCATACTATTGTTGAAGCCCTGAAGGTGGTCTGGTCACCGATGCCCAAAGCACACTTAAATTATGGAGGGAACACTTCTCCAGCCTGCTGAATGGCAGTGAACGTACAACGCCAGGAGAAGGCGAACCCGATTCCCCAATCGATGACGATGGAGCAGACGTTCCATTGCCCAACCATGAAGAGATTCGAATATCAATTGCCCTTCTGAAGAACAACAAAGCGGCAGGGATCGACGGATTGCTGGCCGAGCTATTCAAACACGGCGGGGAGAAACTGATAAGGAGCATGCATCAGCTTCTTTGCAAAATATGGTCAGACGAAAGTTTGCCCAACGATTGGAATTTAAGTGTGCTATGCCTAATCCATAAAAAGGGAGACCCCACAATATGCCCTAACTACCGTGGGATTAGCATCCTCAACATCGCATATAAGGTTCTGTCGAGCGTATTGTGTGAGAGATTAAAACCCACCGTCAACAAACTGACTAGACCTTATCAGTGTGGCTTTAGACTTGGTAAATCAACAACCGACCAGATATTCACCATGCGCCAAATCTTCGAAAAGACCCGTGAAAGGAAAATCGACACGCACCACCTCTTCGTCGATTTCAAAGCTGCTTTCGACAGCACGAACGATCTGCCTTCACGCCGCGATGTCTGAATTTGGTATCCCTGCAAAACTAATACTTAAATTAATAAAAAAAAAATTAAACTTACGTTGAGCAGCACCAGAAGCTCCATCAGGATCGGAAAGGACCTCTCCGAGCCGTTCAATACCAAGCGAGGTTTCAGACAAGGCGGCTCCCTATCGTGCGACTTCTTCAATCTGCTTCTGGAGAAAATTAGTCGAGCTGCAGAACTTAATCGAGCAGGTACAATCTTTTATAAGAGTGTACAGCTGCTGGCGTATGCCGATGATATCAATATCATCGTTAGTCGTTAGCCGTTAGTTCTGCTTTCTCCAGACTGAACAAGGAAGCAACGCAAATGGGTCTGGCAGTGAACGAGGGCAAGACGAAATATCTCCTGTCATTAAACAAACAGTCGTCGCACTCGGGACTTGGCTCTCAAGTCACTGTTGATAGTCATAACTTTGAAGTTGTAGATAATTTCACCTGTTTAGGAACCAGCATTAACAACACCAATAATGTCAGCCTGGAAATCCAACGCAGGATTACTCTTGCCAACAGGTGCTACTTCGGACTGAGTAGGCATTTGAAAAGTAAAGTCCTCTCTCGGCGAACAAAAGCCGAACTCTATAAGTCGCTCATAATTCCCGTCCTGCTATTTCGTGTAGAGGCTTGGACGATGACAACAACCGATGAGTCGACCTTAAGAGTTTTCGAGAGAAAGGTTCTGCGAAAGATTTATGGTCTTTTGCGCGTTGGCCACGGCGAATATCGCATTCGATGGAACGATGAGCTGTACGAGAGATACGACGACATTGAATTAGTGCTGCGAATTAAAAGACAGCGGCTACGCTGTCTAGGTCATGTTGTGCGCATGGATGAAAACACTCCAGCTCTGAAAGTATTCGACGCAGTACCCGCTGCGGGAAGCAGAGGAAGAGGAACCCCTCCACTCCGTTGGAAGGACCAAGTGGAGAAGGACCTGGCTTCGCTTGGAATATCCAATTGGCGCCACGTAGCGAAAACAAGAAACGACTAGCGCGCTTTTGTTGACTCGGCTATCATCACGTAAGCGGTGTCTACGCCAGTAAAGAAGAAGAAGAAGAGTGGAAGTTCTTAAAAATTACAATTTTAGGTAAATAAAAGAGTGTTTTTGAAAATAGTGAGGCTATCGCTAGTGCTCTCATTTCTGAGATTTAGTGAGATTATGAAAATAGTAGACCAGCGATTCGAGTCATGATGTAAATTTCGCATACTTATGTAGTTATCATCGTGACAAAGATATTATTTTCGGATTTCTCGTCTGCTCTTCGAATACTGTATTTTAAACTATCTATGTCTAAATAAAGTTAAACACGCATATCTTATTGCATGTAAATTATCTCTGCTTTGAAAGAAAAATCATCTCTGGAATGATTTATTATCTGATCGACAATATATTGAATTAGAAAATCATAAAATATTCCCGAATGCTAAATACGCTTACACCCCTATACCGTGCACTTGACAAATTATATATATTTTTATTTTGTCAAAATTTGAAATTTATCAAGCATTTGGTATTCTGTGTCTGAAATAAGAAGCTCCTTTCTTTATAAGTTGCTTAGAAGTCAAATGCTCTTGACAGCAGTGCTCGTTATGAATTAAATATCTGATTGTGAATTTTGTTGTGAAAATGGAAGATATTTTACTTTTGTTGTTACTGTTAAACGAAAATGAAAATTGTGAGAATAAAAATCGCGCGCGGCATTTAAAATGTTAACGCGACGATAGCAATCCATTTTCTTTGAGCGAGAATACCTTTGTGCAAAATTTTCGTTTAACTCGTTAAATTTGCCGCCGCCTAATTGATGAACTGGCCCCACATGATAATCAGAAAACGTCACTACCTTTAACTGTAAGGGTTCTAGCAGCTTTGAACTTCTTTGGACACGGCTCATATCAGAAATGTGTAGGTAACGACGTCAACTTGCCCATGAGTCAGTCGTCCCTTTCGAGAAGTGTGCGAGCTGTAGCAAAACTTATTATGAAGGTGAAGGGAGGAGAAATAAAGTTTCCCAGTTCAACAGAGGAAGAAACTTTTATAAGAATGGTGCAAGTATTATTGTAATACAAATAATAAAATGCTAACTTATTTGAAATTTTTTCCAGATTTTTTTAGAAAATTTGGAATAAAAAGCACCATAGGAGCAATTGACCGCACGCATATTGCTATCATTGCTCCACCATCAAATAATGTCGAACGTCCTGTTAATTTATATTTGAATAGAAAAGGATTCTGCAGTATCAAGTTGAAGCAGTAAGTTTTGTTTTTGCATGCACATATATATATATACATATATATATATATATGCCAATGCAATTCTTGAATGTATCGTTTTTTAGGTTTGCGATCACCGTTTATGTTTTACATTTGTAAATGCCAAATTTCCGGGTGCAACACAAGACTCTGGAATTTGGGCAACTTCTGACCTACAAGAACATTTCATTCGTCAGCATACTAACACGTCTAAGCAACAACGGAGAGAATCTTGGCTTCTTGGCGATCAAGGTTATCCTCTAGAACCGTGGCTTTTAACACCAGTGGGAACACCTAATACCCATAAAGAGCAAAAATACAACAAATTACATGGTTCTGCAAGAAACTGCATAGAGAGAGCATTTGGTGTTCTTAAATCTCGCTTCAGATGTTTGTTGAAGCACCGAGTTGTCGATGGCAAATTAGATGGTTTTTAAAACAGCAAATCTGCTGAGAGAAAGACTACGTTTTATTAGTGGATATGGAATTATGATTACTATAGCTACTAAAAGTAGCAGTGAGGCGGTAAGTTAAGACGCCAACCTATTGTCGTGTGTCAATCGTAATGCAATTTTTTTCAATTTCATCAACCTCGATAATCAAGCACATGTGGCTGGCGTATGATAGTCTCATGTTTTTAGATAGCTATAAGTAACTTGGGACCTTAAACTTTACGGTTTCACCGAAGTCTTAGAATAACATAAAATGTATGACAGCTAAATGCTGTGATAGTGATCCGACCCAAAAATTTCTTCGGGGATTGCATTATTACTTTAGATACTGAATCTCATCAAATGAAAAAGTTTTTTACGCAATAACTTGATTTTGATCGTTCAGTTTTTATAACAGTAATATACTATTTTATTCGATATCAGCCAAAAAATGAAGCAGTACAGAAGCGAACTGAGAAACTATATCGTATATATACAGATAGACTGACAGAGGCCAAACCAATTTTTTCTTAGAAATTTAAACATAAGTAGAAAAGTAATTTCCCCGTTTTTGGGAGTAAGCTTCCAAATGGAAATATTTACCTCAAAGTTCGAAATTTTGTTTATTTGAACATCATTACTAGCTGTAGTTTGTTTTCTCTGCGTCCGTGCAAGATGTTACCTAAGTAAAAATTAAGATATCTATTGAAATATGATACGCATGTTCCTTGACAAAATAGTAAGGCGGAGTTTGTAGATGGTCATAATCGGACATTGCCACCCTTTCTAGAAGAAAAAACATTGATATGAGAGAGTAATACTTTACACTAGTAGTTCCCTCAAATTATTCCACCGTATGGCCAAAAATTGACCAAATCAAACCAGAGCTGTTGAAAACCCCCAAATACCAGAAATGTAGTTTTCAGTATCTATAGTATACTTTTGATGGGAAATATCGGTCAATGTATGGCATATAAAATTAAAATTCAGAAAAAATCCTATAGTGATAATAGTATGGCATATAAAATTAAAATTCAGAAAAAATCCTATAGTGATAATAATATCTCTGTTTATTATTTTTTTCCATTGTGGTTATATATGAGATATGTACCTTAATGAAACCCGGCGAACATTCTTTTAGTATGTGGATTGTTAATAGTGTGTGTTGCTAGCAAAAATAGGTCAATACCCTCAACTGTCATAGGTTCAGTTACACACGAACTTAGGCCTTCCTTACTTGTTAGAAATATATTTTGTTTTTAAGTGTTAGTCAAAACAGTTGTTATATGAATGAAGGCGGTTAAAAGGACAATAATTATAAATAACTTTTATCAACTGAGAAAACTCTACATAGTTGTGGTCCCAACGCAGCTTGGCTTAGGACATTTTTTTTAATACTTTAATTAATTTTTAACATTTACATTCTAGTTATGACTATCACATACGACAAAGTTGGTAGCTGATAGCTATGTGGGAACCAAAAATCATGTCAATGCCTACCTAAAGTACACATCTAACCACGTTGGGCTTTTGTGATTATTGGATTTTATACGAAGCAGATTCGGTTAGCCTCCAATATATTGGCAAAGTCATGTACGATATTTACATATTTCATAATTTTTGTGCAGAAATTCATCCATCGTTCGTTAGTTGTAACGAAATATTTTTATTGCTTATTGCGGCTTATTTTTAATCCTAAGGTTTAATATGCCCCTTTTTCACCGTGTTTGTATATTATCTGCAAAGCTTGGCTGTAGGACTGCTCACTATGAGAGCCCGCCCCAAATATATTTTACAATGCCTAGAGCTGTTATGATAAAACAAATTTTTATGCTCGTGGACCCGAATATTCATACTCATAAATTTACTACCGATATACATATAATTTTGTCAAATGTATCCCTTCCGCTTAGCTCAAATATGCGCCGTTTCGTTTGGTCATCTACCATCCACTTCAAAAATGAGTCGAGTTCGTACCGTTTCAGCAGCATATCTTAGGCGTTGATTCGGTCCAGAAGAATCACCCGCTCTGAGTCGTCGAAACCATTCCTCTGCAGCTCGAAGTGATAAAGTACTATCCCCCAAAACACCATTAATCTCACGGAACGTTTCTCTAGCGGAATTGCCTTAAGCGAAAGGAAACTTTAAAATAGCGCGAATTTCGGCGTTAGTGAACTTCATGCTTACACGTTATAACTGTTGAACGCAATATCCAAACTAATCATAGCGCCCTTTTGTAGGTTATGTCAAGACCTTTTAAATATGTATGTATAGTATTGACAGATACGAGCTCTGTAGAGCTTTATACATAGCCGTGAATTCGAAAAGACAAAAAGGCGGAAGGGAGATATATTACAATCTAATATATTATTCAATTCAAGTATACATACAATGTCAACAAAATCTTTAGATATTATGTTTAGGTTTCTGCCATATGGGCGCACAGATGCATAAGCAACATCATATGAGTAAATTTTAGAGTTACATATTCAACTGTTACTTTTATTCCATATACTTAATTGTCGTTCTCCATCATTTTTGCTGTTTTTGTAAGCTCAACGAGGGTGTAGTTTATGCAATTTTGATTTCCTTTCTCCTACCAACTTCAAAGATTTTGTGTTATCAATTGACTGTATCAGTGGCTGAGTTTATTAGTATAAATAGTTGGTTTCCGTTAGCTACTAAATTTAATATCTACAATAAGTTATTAATTGTCAAGGTTTTAGGCTCTTCAAATGCAATAGCCAGATTTCAGTTGTTCGATTAATAAAAGGGAGTATCAAATAAGTGAGGAAGGGCTATATTTGGGCATAACCAAACATTTCATACTCTTGCAACTTGTCAGTATTAATGACAAAGAAATTCCTTTAAAGAGCAAAACATCAACCATATGTTCAGATTATAAGCAAATAACTAACAAGTGTGAATTTTCAATTTATACTTTATATTCTTTGACTGCTCCGAGGACACCGTTTTGTCTCAATTGTGAATATAAAAGCTGAATCAAAGAAAGCTCTGCTGGCCATGTCGACGAGGGTTTTTCCAAATGCTATGATGACTGAAAAATTCGTTGGTATAAGTGTATTGCAGCGGGAAGGGAATAATTTGAAGCAGATGAAATGAACAAAATTCACCTTTCAATTTGTTCATAGTAGTATATATAGAAGTATAGCAAATCATGACATCATAGCTCATAAATATATTATTAACATACCACAGACTAATAAAATGATCCTTCAGATTCAATAAGGTACCTTACATACTATCACCAATCATAAAGTAACCCGTATGTTAAATCTTTGTTATATGGGGACTAGCTCAAGTTTTAGCCTCATATCCTCTATTCTAGACAAAAGGATACACTGTTTAGCAGTACCTCTTTAGCCGATTGAGCGGGGTTATTTCGTTTGTTTTCACACTATTGGTAGAGGTTCTTATAGGATTTATCCAAAACACATTTGATTATATTTGTTTAAATGGTATTAGAGATATTTATGTGGGTTTATTGTTGTTTTTATAATAAATGTAGGTTTATTGTTGTTTATATAATAAATGTAGGCTTATTAATAGGTGTGGAATAATTCAATATGACTGACTACTGACTACGGATCTGCACGTCTTTCCACTTCGGCTGTCGCGGTTCAACTCTCTCTCTCCTTACCATTTTCTCGTATCTATTCTTCGTCGTTTTCTAGTGCCCATTCACCATAGATTCCCACATTTATAATATGTTTATTACAGGCGCAGCAGCCCCCACTTTTTCAAAATTTTTAGAGCGCAAGTGCCCTTTAGCACTGCGCTGCTTTCTGTCAAATTACTGTTCTACAAGGTGCATTCCAAAGTAAACAGGAATCTAGCGCCCCCTGGTAGCGTCATCTATATGTCGACAGATGCGTTAGGGTCTGCTATCTTTGTCGATTTTTCAGTGGCAATTTCATGACATTTCATATATTGAAATTGAAGTTATTGCGTTTTAAGTGTCAGTATGTTTGTGTTATCCGTGCGAAAAAGAAATTCGAACAAAGAGCCAACAATTAATTTTGTTTTAAAATTGGTTAAACTTTTATTGAAACGTTTCAATTGATGAAACAAGTTCATGGCGATGATTGCTTATCCCGTAGCAAAGTGCACGAGTGGTCGTGAGAACATAAATGACAATCAACATGGGGCCATTCAATCGAAACTGTGCGCGAAGTCATCAAAAATCAGCTAAACTCATCACTGAAATTCATGGAAATGGAATTAAACATCTCCAAAACATCAATTTATTGCATTCTGACCGAACATTTGAGCTTACGAAAGGTGTGCACGGTTTGTTTCGCACAAATTGACTGAAGACCAAAAATTGCTCAGAGTCCAACATTCGAAGGATATCATTAAAGAGGTCAAAATAGACGAAATCTTCCTGATTTGTTGTTATGATTCCAAGGGTATTGTCCACAAAGAATTTGTTCCACCTCCGACGCTCGTTCGACATACTTTTGAACCGTGCAAAAAGCTGTATTGAAGCGGAAGGAGACTGTTTTGAATAAAGTAAATTGATTTTGCCAAAAAAAACTTTTGTTCTGTTTTTTTTTTGTTTTTTGAGTATAAAAACGTACTTGCTTGGTCATTTTAAATCAGGCGTCGTTAACCTTTTGGGAGTTTGAAACAGCGCTAAGAATTTCTACATGGAATTTTAGCATTTCACTGTATTGTTGGCTGATGTTGTTAACCATCTCATTGTTAATGTGCTAGTTACCGAATTCTATTAGTTGCAATGTATGTGTGTGTTAGCACGTAATTTTGCACTCACCAGCTATTGCAGAGTGTGACAATTTTACAACCGCATTGCGTGAAGCAAAAATGAAAATGAATGAATAATTGTGCGCGGCTGTTGTTGCGCATCATGGAAGTTTGTCGCACACTAAAGTGTAACTATAAAAGCACACGTAAGTATACAAACATGTGCGTGAGTATATACATATGTAGAGGTATTGAGGAGTTTGTGCTTTAATGAGCACAAAATTATTTCACACTCGTTGGCAATTTATGTGCCATTACAAACGTGGTTATTTACTATATTGTTTTGTTGTCAACCTTTTTGTATGCTTAAGGGGACTACTGCGTCGCTGACCAAGAAGAGTCTAAGCTACAAACGAGGCAGCGCCTTACTGGAGGCACACTTTTAGGTTCTTTTAAAAATAAAATTTAAAATATCTGATATTAAAGCCATTAACAGGACGATATGGTACTGTGCAGCTTATATTAAGAAAGACGACGTTTTATAAGTCAATATACCCAGTAAGCCTTATACAAGAAAGTAGGCGAGCGCGATCTGTCAACCACTTTACAGTAGCTGCTTAATCCGATTAACACACCTTAGTATTGCGTTGTGATTTTTACGATGAAAATATCGAACAAAGAAATTGCCCTCAAATTTTGTATTTATTCCCTAAGTTCTGTGTGCGAAATCGTTGCGAATATTAGAAAAAACTTATGGCGACCCAAAGTTTTCTTAAAAATTAAGCATACGAGTGGTGCAAAGCCTTCAAAGACAGTCGGGAGACCGTTGAAGACATGCCTTGTTCTGGTCGTCCTTCGACTTCTTTAACCTATGTAAATTTTAAAAACAATTAAGGAAATCAAGTCACATGAAAATCATAGCGTAAATGTCGGAGAGAAAGCAAGGGTGTTCGATATCTCTCGCGAGTTTGTTCCAATACTTTTGGTGGATACTTCGGACATGAAGCGCGTTGTTGCTCGTTTCGTCCCGATAAAGCTGAATTTTTACAAAACGAGAGATCTGTTTCTCTTTGGACATGCTTAATCTTGCGAATTCCGATCATACATTCATCGATAGCATTAGAACTTCCCAGAGATATGTTTTTATGAGTTTGAATGTATAAACCTTTACCCCGGAATAAAAAAATCTAGCCAAAGCCCAAAAAAAAAAACCCCAAAGCCCCCCAAAAATTTAATGGTCTATTTTTTTTTTTGGGGTTGTTTTTTTGTTTTTTTTTAACCCAATATCTTTTTTTAATTTATTGAATCCTGCCTTTTTTTTATTTTAAAAAGGCCTTTTTAAACAAAAAAAGGGTTAAAACGGAGTTTTTTTAATTTAAAAAAATTTGGGAAAATTTCTTCTATATTTTATTCTTTACTTTTTAGGATACCTTTAGTATTTTTTTTCATATTTTAATTAAACTTTAATCCGTGAACCCCGTGGGTTCCCAAGAAAAATTTTTCCTTTTTGGGAATACTTTTTTATTTTTTAATCAATATTATTTCCCAACAAATTTGGGGTTTAAACCCCTACTTGTTCTTTAAATAGGAATCCCAAATTTTTATATAAAAGAAACCATTGTTGACCCGGGGCCCCAAAATTTTCGGGGGTTTTTATATCAAAAGTTCAAGGTTACCATTTGCAGCTCTAATCTTCATACATGTTATTTTACTAGAGATTTTTTCTCCACGTGAGCCTTCTATCTAGGTGAATACCAAAAAATATGTATGTTACTTCATTCGCTTGGGGTACTCAAATATTGTTCATATATACTGCCGACACATTTTTGGTCTTAGCGAAAACGTAATATGCTTACACTTTTGTTCATTCACATTTATACGCCAGTTGCTAGCCATTCTTCGACAGACCTTAAGTGCTCGGCTAATATTCTTATGTGCCATTTGTTACGGTTCACTATAGCTGTGTCATCCGCAAAAATTAGAGTTAATTCATTATTATCTGTTGGAAGATCTGCCGTATATTTTAATGAAAGAGCTGGGTCTAAAACGCTGCCCTGTGGTCCACCAGCCCTTATCTGTTGTTCATCAGATATGAAATCTCCCACTTTTACTATAGATTGTCTATTTTTTAAGTGAGACTCCAATGTTTTATACAATTCCAAAGGAAAAAATTTTTTTTAAACTTTTAATCTTAAAAATCTCCCACTTTTACCATAAATTGTCTAATTTTTAAGTAAGACTCCAATGTTTTATACAATTCTAAAGGTAGAATTTTTTTTAATCTTATATAAA
>JAPZAG010003027.1:0-12891 GCA_027475135.1 Bactrocera correcta | reverse complement strand
GTTTTTGTTTGTCGAGAGAGGACTTTGCTTCTCAATTGCCTACACAGTCCGAGGTAGCACCTGTTGGCAAGAGTTATCCTGCGTTGGATTTCTAGGCTGACATTGTTGGTGGTGTTTACGCTGGTTCCAAGATAGACGAAATTATCTACAACTTAAAGTTATGACTGTCAACAGTGACGTAAGTGCCAAGTCGCGAGTGCGACGACTGTTTGTTTGATGACAGGAGATATTTCGTCTTGCCCTCGTTCACTGCCAGACCCATTTCTTTTGCTTCCTTGTCCAGTCTGGAGAAAGCAGAACTAACGGCGCGGGTGTTGAGGCCGATGATATCAATATCATCGGCATACGCCAGCAGTTGTACACTCTTATAAAAGATGGTACCTTCTCTGTTAAGTTCTGCAGCTCGAACTATTTTCTCCAGAAGCAGGTTGAAAAAGTCGCACGATAGGGAATCGCCTTGTCTGAAACCTCGTTTGGTATCGAACGGCTCGGAGAGGTCCTTCCCGATTCTGACGGAGCTTTTTGTGTTGCTCAACGTCAGTTTACACAGCCGTATTAGTTTTGCGGGGATACCAAATTCAGACATCGCGGCATAAAGGCAGCTCCTTTTCGTGCTGTCGAAAGCAGCTTTAAAATCGACGAAGAGGGGGTGTGTGTCGATTCTCCTTTCACGGGTCTTTTCCAAGATTTGGCGCATCGTGAATATCTGGTCGGTTGTTGTTTTACCAGGTCTAAAGCCGCCTGATAAGGTCCAATCAGTTTGTTGACGGTGGGCTTTAATCTTTCACACAATACGCTCGACAGAACCTTATATGCGATATTGGGAGGCTAATCCCACGGTAGTTGGCGCAGATTGTGGGGTCTCCTTTTTTGTGGATTGGGCATAGCACACTTAAATTCCAATCGTTGGGCATACTTTCGTCCGACCATATTTTGCAAAGAAGCTGATGCATGCACCTTATCAGCTCTTCGCCGCCGTGTTTGAATAGCTCGGCCGGCAATCCATCGGCCCCTGCCGCTTTGTTGTTTTTCAGGCGGGCAATTGCTATTCGAACTTTTTCATGGTCGGGCAATGGAACGTCTGCTCCATCGTCATCGATTGGGGTTTCGGGTTCGCTTTCTCCTGGTGTTGTGCGTTCACTGCCATTCAGCAGGCTGGAGAAGTGTTCCCCCCATAATTTAAGTATGCTCTGGGCATCGGTAACTAGATCACCTTTGGGGATTCTACAAGAGTATGCTCCGGTCTTGAAACCTTCTGTAAGCCGCCGCATCTTTTCGTAAAATTTTTCGAGCATTCCCCCTGTCGGCCAGCTTATCAAGCTCTTCGTACTCACGCTTTTCGGCCTCTTTCTTTTTCTGTCTACAAATGCGTCTTGCTTCCCTCTTCAACTCTCGGTATCTATCCCATCCCGCACGTGTTGTGGTCGATCGTAACGTTGCGAGGTAGGCAGCCTGTTTTCTCTCCGCTGCGACACGGCACTCCTCGTCGTACCAGCTGTTCTTCTGCACTTTCCGAAAACCAATGGTTTCGGTTGCAGCTGTACGTAAGGATTTTGAAATGCCGTCCCACAGTTCCCTTATACCGAGTTGTTGACGAGTGCTCTCAGAGAGCAGGAGTGCAAGCCGAGTAGAAAAACGTTCGGCTGTCTGTTGTGATTGCAGCTTCTCGACGTCGAACCATCCTTGTGTTTGTTGGCGTGCGTTTTTTGCTGCACAGAGGCGGGTGCGTATTTTGGCTGCAACAATATAGTGGTCCGAGTCGATGTTAGGACCTCGGAGCGCACGCACATCTAAAACACTGGAGACGTGTCTTCCGTCTATCACAACATGATCGATCTGGTTGGTGGTTTTTCGATCTGGAGACAGCCAGGTAGCTTGATGTATCTTCTTATGCTGGAATCTAGTGCTACAGATAACCATATTTCGGGGCCCCCGGCGAAGTCGATCAGCCTCAGCCCATTTGGGGATGTTTCCGCGTGGAGGCTGAATTTACCGACCGTAGTGCCAAAGATACCTTCCTTGCCCACCCTGGCATTGAAGTCGCCAAGCACGATTTTGACATCGTGGCGGGGGCATCTCTCATAAGTGCGCTCCAAGCACTCATAAAAGGCATCTTTGGTCACATCGTCCTTCTCTTCCGTCGGGGCGTGGGCGCAAATCAGCGATATGTTGAAGAACCTCGCTTTGATGCGGATTGTGGCTAGACGTTCATTCTCCGGAGTGAATGATAGTACTCGGCGACGGAGTCTCTCTCCCACCACGAATCCAACACCAAACTTGCGCTCCTTTATATGGCCACTGTAGTAAATGTCACAAGGACCTACTCGTCTCTGTCCTTGTCCCGTCCATCGCATTTCTTGGACGGCGGTGATGTCAGCCTTTATCTTTACGAGGACATCTCCCAGCTGGGCAGGGGCACCTTCCCAATTAAGGGACCGGACATTCCAGGTGCATGCCCTCAAATCATAGTCCTTATTTCGTTTGCCATGGTCGTCATAAAAAGGGGGGGGCTCTCATCCGAGGCTGATTGTTGGTTTTCATTGGGGGGTGTTTTTTTACGTGGCGGGCCCCAAAACCCCAGCGCACAACCCTATGCAGGGGTGTTTCGCCTTCTCACTTTAGCTCGCCTTCAAACGGATGTTCTTAGGCTACCCAGAGGATACTTGGTCAAAGACCGGAAGTCGTGAGCTGCTTGAGCTATGTAAAAGAATCGTTTCTGGCCACTCCCAAGTGAATGGCGATCAGAGAACTTTCCTCACTTGCGTGAACTTCTACACATGACCCCATCCTCCAACATCACCGCATAGGTCAACATAAACCATCAGTGGTCAATGTTAATATTACGGTGGTGTGCCGCAAGATAGTATATAGAAATCTCTGAACAAAATTTTTTTTATAATTACAACAATTTTCCCAATAAAGACTATCTACACTTTGAAAAACGAAAACGAAATTTTTTTGAACGCACTGTAAATACTTAGAGGATGTATTGTAACGGGTGGGCCATCAAACTTTTTTAAATTTAAATTTATCTATATTTCGACATTGAAAACGTCAAATACCATTCGGAAAGTGACAGATATTCAGTAATGAGTCTAAAATTTACGGAATGGGTCGCTATTCATTAGAAGTAAACTGGGATTATTGACAGTTTGGGGCAGAAGATCGTTTGACCGAGGATGGTACATTTTACCGAAAAATTATCTTTTCAGATTCACTGTATGCGGATTTTGGTCTGGTGGAATCATGGGGCCCATTTTTCTTCGAAAGTGAAAAAGGAACCGCCATAACCATCAATGGTGAGCAATATCGCAAACCGAACCAAATTTTTCTTAAAGGGCAAATTGAAGAGGAAGACGTGGTTCCAGCAGGGCGGCGCTACGTGCAATACAGCAAACGCTACACCCAATCTTTTAGGCCCTATCTTTAAATTTTATATGGCCCACCCTATATATATTACATAAAAAAAAATTCGTACAATTTTCAGTCGTTTGCAAACCGAATACTTAATTTAAGCTGTGTGAGTAACATGGCACCTGTGCCATTGCCAGCATGCGACAATTTTAATTACCTGCAAAGTGGCAGCTGTTAAAATATTCTTCCGCAACGCGGGGAGTAGGGCTGAGCAGTTTTTTGCGCTTCTTTCGTAACCCCCAGTTTGTCGTTTCATAAAAACGTTCGAAAGCGAAAATGGAAGTGAAATCATACTACAAAGGGGTTATACACAGTTAGAGCTTTCGAAAAATCGATTTTATTTTTTTTTTATTTCCTTAATGTACATATATAAGTTAACACTATATTTTATGAACTTCTACATAAATTCCATTCCCACATTATATGCTAGAAACATACAAACCGTTTGCATACTTTGGAGTCCTATTACAACCAAAAGTGCAACTGCGCTAAACGCGCATCCGCTAAATTCTTAAGTGAGCGAAACACGCGCAACCATGTCTTCTCCCCCAAAACCAAATAGCTGCAGGTGAGCGCTACACGCGCAAACCCTTTTAGCTGCCCAAGCATCTTTGGTCACGTAGGCCGGCTCAAGCATAGGTTAGATTATAAACTTTAAAGTTAAGTGTAATCATTTTTTATAATAAAGCTCAAGGGGAAGCACATAGTGCTGATTAATAAACGCTTTGTTTTATTTTTTATGTGGCGCCCGAGCAGGGACCGTGAGGAAAAAATTATAATTTTTTTTATACTCGCGGTTTTAAACCTGAATAACATTTCGTACTCGGCCCCTTAGTACCTTTCGGAAAAAGGACGGGCAGTATCAACCCAGCCGAACGAAAAGCAAAAGCTAAATACAAATACATTGAACAAAAAGTGCGTGACGGGGAAATTTAGAATAAATTAAACTAGTGAAAAATAATACAACTATAAAAGGAAAGATTAAATTAATTAATCAAATACAACCAATACAACAAATACAACTCCTAGAGGAAAGATTTAAGTTGATTCATCAAATACAACTAATACAAAAAATTTACAACTACTAGAGGAAACATTTAAACTAATCCAGCAAATACAACAAATACAACTACAAGAGGAGAAATCTAAATTAATCACACAAAGGAGGAAACACGATATTAAGATTATTAGTAAGTAAGGTTATGTGAAAGAAAATAATTATTGTTATAAAAAAAAGAAAAGTTAACACTGTAAAAACAAAAAAAAAAA
This sequence comes from Bactrocera correcta, assembly GCA_027475135.1. Lineage (NCBI taxonomy): Eukaryota > Metazoa > Arthropoda > Insecta > Diptera > Tephritidae > Bactrocera > Bactrocera correcta. The sequence continues at coordinate 8,208 of JAPZAG010003027.1, read as the reverse complement.
TTAATTTAAATAATCAGAAACAAGTGAACAAAATGAGTCAGGAAGAAAAAATAGCATCGACATTGTCGAGTTTAAAAACTGCACTCATCCAGCACTAACGTTTCCCCTCCTAACATCCCTTCCACTTTCACTCCTAATCAAAAAAGAGAACTCGTTTCGTTAATATCGGAAATAGTTTCGACCATATTACACCCATAAATCGAAGAAGAAGTTGAACATCCTGTAGATTTTAGCATTAACGTGGACGCATCCGAAAGAGTTCCGGATGTGGTAAAATGTTTAAGAGAATTTTGGGGGTAAAAACGGAGAATTCAGTTCATGGCGGAAATCGGTAGATAGAATATTATTAATGTACGGACAGAATAAGAATACCCCAAAATATTTTGCTATCCTGCATACAATAAGAGACAAGATAGTTGGCGAAGCTGACACGGCCCTTGAGTCTTACCGCACCCCATTAAATTGGGGTAAGATAAAAAAATGTCGGATGTTACATTACTCAGACAAGAGAGACGTTAGCACGTTGGAATATCAAATGAAAACCCTTTGGGCACAAGGGGGGTAGCACTGTTGAAAAATTTTTTATCAACAAGTCTATCAATATCTCTCGCTTATCCTAGAAAAAATTTCGATTGCCTGGAGTTAGGTGAAGAAGTTTTGTATGCCATGACAACGACATATAGAGAAAAGGCCCTCGCCCACATTTATAAGAGGTCTGAACGGTAACTTACCCAGTCTGTTAAGTGAAAAGGGAAACCCAAACCCAGTTTACCACAGGCTCTCAATATGTGTCTCAAATTTAGGCAACATGAATTACAGGACGAACCATACAAATAGTATCAGTCGCTTGCCGACCAATACCAAACCTATTAGCCACAATCAACCCATTAGCCACAATCAACCAAGGTCATACTCATTCAAACCCCAAGTAAGACCCTTTTACCCAGAACTTACAAATGTTTACAACCAATCCCTTAGACCAAATTCGTTTCAACGGTACGGACAAAACCGACACTACGTCACAGTGCAACCAAACTTTAGACCACCTCTTCTTCCAAAACCTCCTACACCAATGGAAGTTGATCGCTCTGTTCAAACGAAGTAAATAAATTATCAGAATAGACCTCAGTATAACAAAATCAAACTTTTTATAATAGGCAGCAAACATTAAGTAACAAACCACAAGCATTTAGTAATGGACCAGCGCAGGCTAATAATAATCAAGCTAGTAAGAGACCACCATCACAGATAATACAGACTCCTAAAAAAAATGCAACGGATCTACAATACTGAAGTTACAGAAACTGACCCAATAGGGAAAACAATAATGAAATATTAGAATACCCTGAAAGGTACTACGAGTCTTCACAGGACTACCAACCCGAATACAACGAAGAACAAGAAGAGATCGAAGCAACCCCTAGTGACAATATCAACTTTTTAGACTAAACTCCTCATTGCCATACTATCGTTTCAAAATGAAAAATGGCAATGAACTAAAATTTTTATTAGATACCGGATCGAACAAAAATTATATTAGTCCAACTTATATTAGGAACCCCATTCCGAACAAACCCTTCATTGCCCAAAATTTTGTTGGTGGGGCCCGTCAAAATTACTCATCATGCTAATATCAGTGTTTTCGGTGATGAAATAGGTAAATTAAAATTTCACATTTTGCCCAAGTTAAGAACCTTTGATGCCATAATAGGTAACGATACAATGAAAAGTTTAAACGCAGTAATTTTTACTAAGGAGAACTATTTTACATTACTCAATAAAAATGAATACCCCCTCCACCAGTTAGCAATTAACTCTATTGCACACACTACATTAAGGCTAAATCATTTGAGTCCCGAAGATAACGAAAGATTAAAACAACTCTTTAACTCTTGCTCAACATTATTTGCTGAACCAGATAAAAAATTAACATATGTCACGAACGTTAAAGCCGAAATTAGGACTAAAAGCGATAGACCAATATATTCCAAAACTTACCCTTATCCAATGCCTTTAAAAAAAGAAATAGACAAACAAATTGAGGAATTACTTAAAGATGGCATTATTCGACCATCGAAATCTCCCTACAATTCTCCGGTATGGGTCGTACCGAAGAAAGAAGACGCCTCAGGATTAAAAAAATTTCGTATGGTTATCGACTATCGTAAATTGAAAGAGGATACCATACCAGATAAATATCCCATTCCAGATATTACCACTATTCTAACTAATCTAGGATCAAATAAGTATATTTCTACAATTGACCTTAAGGGTGGATTCCATCAGATTGCTCTCAACGAAGCATATATTGAGAAGACCGCCTTCTCTATTGCCCAAAGGGAAATTCGAATTTACTCGACTTCCATTCGGCTTAAGAAATGCGCCTGCCATTTTCTAACGCACTTTGGATGATGTGCTACGGAAACACATCGGCCCTTCGGTGCTACGTTTATGTTGACGACATAATTATCTTTAGCAAAAGCAAAGAAGACAATTTTTTGAGATCTTGCAATTATATTTGACACTCTCGAAAAAGCGCATTTAAAGGTACAGTTCGATAAATGTGAATTTATCAAAAAAGGGAAAACGAGTTCCTCGGTATAATAGTTGGCCAAAATGGAATTCGCACTACACTAAAAAAAAAGATAGAAGCTATAATACATTTTCCACGGCCCAAAACCGTCCATGATTTACGCTCCTTTTTAGGAATGACCGGACATTATCGCAGATTTATAAAGGCCCTTTCGCACAAATTGCAAAACCCCTGACTGAAATACTGAGAGGAGAGCTTGGGAAAAGTTTCCAAGAATCAGTCTAAAAGGGCACTTTTAAATCTAACAGCACAACAAGTAGAAGCTTTTTAAAAACCTGAAAAATTGCTTGACGTCAGACGATGTTATGCTTCACTATCCAGATTTCGAAAAAGCTTTTGAGCTTACCACGGATGCTTCAAATTACGCTCTAGGAGCCGTACTCTCCCAAGACGGTAGGCCAATATCCTTTCTGTCAAGAACTCTAAGCAGAGCAGAGGAAACTTTTGCCGCCAATGAAAAAGAAATGTTGGGCACTACAGTCCCTGAAATGCTTCCTATACGGTTCAAAAGAGGTTAAGATTTACACTGATCACCAACCATTGACCTTTGCTCTCAGCAACAAAAAAACTAATGCAAAAATGAAGAGATGGAAGGCACAATTGGAAGAATATCACCACGAAATCATTTATAAACCAGGCAACACAAACATCGTCGCAGACCTACTCTCACGACCACCAATCGCTAACTTAAATTCAATGACTGTCCACAGTAGTGACAGCTCTTCCGAAAATTTAATTTCTTCAGTAGAAATACCCATAACGTTTTCAAAAACCAAATTTTCCTATCAGAAGATTCCAAAAATTCATACAAATTCGAAATAGTTTTCCCTACGTACCATGGCACTTAATAACTGAGACAACCTACAATGAAGAATCGCTAAAATCGCTTTTTTAAAAAAATATCTTAATCCATCGGTAATCAATGGTATAAAAAAACCCCAGAGCCCATTATGCTAAAAATCCAATCAATCTACCCTCTACATTTCGCAAAATTTCAAAATTCGTTTCACAAAAATAGTAGTTGAAGATATTACTCAGACCGAGGCCCAAGATAAAATAATAATCGAGGAACATAATCGTGCTCACAGAAACGGAAAAAAAAAATTAGCTACAGATTTTGGAAAAATATTATTTCCCCGCTATGTCGAAAAAAATAAAAAAAAAATAACAAAATTATGCAAAGTTTTTTAAAGAAAAAAAATATGATCGCCACCCAAACAATGTAAAATTAGGAAAACGGTAAAAACAGAATCAGGCAAAATAGTTCACAAGGACCGCATACGAAACTAACTCAGAACATTTTTTTTATTTTTAGATCTCTCTTTTTCCTGAACTTTATTTTAAGCGATGGTTCGGTTGAGGTGTTAGATTACACTCAGTCAGAAATCGTAATGATGGAGGAAGGAATTGGCAAAATTCAAACAGGAACATACAGGATTATCCACATGACAAATATAACAGAATACTCTACGATATTACGGCAACTGAACAGAAACTTCATACGAAACATTCCAGCTAACAACCCTCTTTTTCCCATTTATAACAGACGAAATCAGTAATATCAACATAACAATTAATAACATTTTACCTAAATACAAAAATAAAAGATCACTAGACTACATAGGATCAGCCTGGAAATGGATAGCTGGCAACCCTGACCATGACGATTTAATAGCCATCAACAGCAAATGGCCAGAAACGATTCTTTTACATATGACTCAAGCAGCTCACGACTTCCGGTCTTTGACCAAGTATCCTCTGGGTAGCCTAAAAACATCCGTTTGAAGGCGAGCTAAAGTGAGAAGGCGAAACATTCCCTACTTAGGGTTGTGCGCTGGGTTTGGGACCCGCCACGTAAAAAAAACACCCCCAGTGAATAGTCACAAACAGCCTCGGATGAGAGACCCCCCTTTTGATGACGACCATGGCAAACAAATTTAAAGGACTATGATTTGAGGGCATGCACCTGGAATGTCCGGTCCCTTAATTTGGAAGATGCCGCTGCCCAGCTGGTAGATGTCCTCGTAAAGATAAAAGCTGACATCACCGCCGTCCAAGAAATGCGATGGACTGGACAAGGACAGTGACGAGTAGGTCCTTGTGACATTTACTACAGTGGCCATATAAAGGAGCGCAAGTTTTGTGTTGGATTCGTGGTGGGAGAGAGACTCCGTCGCCGAGTACTATCATTCACTTCGGAGAATGCACGTCTAGCCACAATCCGCATCAAAGCGAGGTTCTTCAACATATCGCTGATTTGCGCCCACGCCCCGACGGAAGAGAAGGACGATGTGACCAAAGATGCCTTTTATGAGTGCTTGGAGCGCACTTATGAGAGATGCCCCCGCCCCGATGTCAAAATCGTGCTTGGCGACTTCAATGCCAGGGTGGGCAAAGAAGGTATCTTTGGCACTACGGTCGGTAAATTCAGCCTCCACGAGGAAACATCCCCAAATGGGCTGAGGCTGATCGACTTCGCCGGGGCCCGAAATATGGTTATCTGTAGTACTAGATTCCAGCATAAGAAGATACATCAAGCTACCTGGCTGTCTCCGGATCGAAAGACCACCAACCAGATCGATCATGTTGTGATAGACGGAAGACACGTCTCCAGTGTTTTAGATGTGCGTGCGCTCCGAGGTCCTAACATCGACTCGCACCACTATATTGTTGCAGCCAAAATTCGCACCCGCCTCTGTGCAGCAAAAAACGCACGCCAACAAACACAAGGATGGTTCGACGTCGAGAAGCTGCAATCACAACAGACAGCCGAACGTTTTTCTACTCGGCTTGCACTCCTGCTCTCTGAGAGCACTCGTCAACAACTCGGTATAAGGGAACTGTGGGACGGCATCTCAAACTCCTTACGTACAGCTGCAACCGAAACCATTGGTTTTCGGAAAGTGCAGAAGAACAGCTGGTACGACGAGGAGTGCCGTGTCGCAGCGGAGAGAAAACAGGCTGCCTACCTCGCAACGTTACGATCGACCACAACACGTGCGGGATGGGATAGATACCGAGAGTTGAAGAGGGAAGCGAGACGCATTTGTAGACAGAAAAAGAAAGAGGCCGAAATGCGTGAGTACGAAGAGCTTGATAAGCTGGCCGACAGGGGTAATGCTCGAAAATTCTACGAAAAGATGCGGCGGCTTACAGAAGGTTTCAAGACCGGAGCATACTCTTGTTGAACCCCCCAAGGTGATCTAGCCACCGGTGCCCAGAGCATACTTAAATTATGGAGGGAACACTTCTCCAGCCTGCTGAATGGCAGTGAACGCACAACACCAGGAGAAAGCGAACCCGATACCCCAATCGATGACGATGGAGCAGACGTTCCATTGCCCGACCATGAAGAAGTTCGAATAGCAATTGCCCGCCTGAAAAACAACAAAGCGGCAGGGGCCGATGGATTGCCGGCCGAGCTATTCAAACACGGCGGCGAAGAGCTGATAAGGTGCATGCATCAGCTTCTTTGCAAAATATGGTCGGACGAAAGTATGCCCAACGATTGGAATTTAAGTGTGCTATGCCCAATCCACAAAAAAGGAGACCCCACAATCTGCGCCAACTACCGTGGGATTAGCCTCCTCAATATCGCATATAAGGTTCTGTCGAGCGTATTGTGTGAAAGATTAAAGCCCACCGTCAACAAACTGATTGGACCTTATCAGTGTGGCTTTAGACCTGGTAAATCAACAACCGACCAGATATTCACGATGCGCCAAAGAAAAGACCCGTGAAAGGAGAATCGACACACACCACCTCTTCGTCGATTTCAAAGCTGCTTTCGACAGCACGAAAAGGAGCTGCCTTTATGCCGCGATGTCTGAATTTGGTATCCCCGCAAAACTAATACGGCTGTGTAAACTGACGTTGAGCAACACAAAAAGCTTTTTCAGAATCGGGAAGGACCTCTCCGAGCCGTTCGATACCAAACGAGGTTTCAGACAAGGCGATTCCCTATCGTGCGACTTTTTCAACCTGCTTCTGGAGAAAATAGTTCGAGCTGCAGAACTTAACAGAGAAGGTACCATCTTTTATAAGAGTGTACAACTGCTGGCGTATGCCGATGATATTGATATCATCGGACTCAACACCTGCGCCGTTAGTTCTGCTTTCTCCAGACTGGACAAGGAAGCAAAAGAAATGGGTCTGGCAGTGAACGAGGGTAAGACGAAATATCTCCTGTCATCAAACAAACAGTCGTCGCACTCGCGACTTGGCACTCACGTCACTGTTGACAGTCATAACTTTGAAGTTGTAGATAATTTCGTCTATCTTGGAACCAGCGTAAACACCACCAACAATGTCTGCCTAGAAATCCAACGCAGGATAACTCTTGCCAACAGGTGCTACTTCGGACTGTGTAGGCAATTGAGAAGCAAAGTCCTCTCTCGACAAACAAAAACCAAACTCTATAAGTCGCTCATAATTCCCGTCCTGCTATATGGTGCAGAGGCTTGGACGATGTCAACAACGGATGAGTCGACGTTGCGAGTTTTCGAGAGAAAAGTTCTGCGAAAGATTTATGGTCCTTTGCGCGTTGGCCACGGCGAATATCGCATTTGATGGAACGATGAGCTGTACGAGATATACGACGACATTGACATAGTTCAGCGAATTAAAAGACAGCGGCTACGCTGGCTAGGTCATGTTGTCCGGATGGATGAAAACACTCCAGCTCTGAAAGTATTCGACGCAGTACCCGCCGCGGGAAGCAGAGGAAGAGGAAGACCTCCACTTCGTTGGAAGGACCAAGTGGAGAAGGACCTGGCCTCGCGTGGAATATCCAATTGGCGCCACGTAGCGAAGAGAAGAAATGACTGGCGCGCTGTTGTCGACTCGGCTATAATCGCGTAAGCGGTGTCTACGCCAGTAAAGAAGAAGAATCGAGAATAACAACCAACAATTAATAATCAACAAAAACATTTTAGAAAGAATAAACAATATAACAGAAATTAGCAACTCAATAATAAAGTCTCTAGGAAGTAGTAACGAATTTCAAACCGCCCTAATACTTCAATATAAATTTAAAATTGACATAATCAAATATGAGTTAGAAAATATTAAAAGAGCAATTCATTTAACTAAAGCGAACATTATTAACTCAGTTATTATTAACAATCAAGAAGCTCATAGAATAACTAAAGTTTTTGTCGAAGAGAATCTGCAATTTGGTTCGTTAGAAGAATCTCTGAATTTTGCAGATGTTCAAATTGCTGTAGAACAAAACTTACTAATTTATATGATAAAAATACCGGAAACCGGTAAAGAAATTTGCAAATCTATTATAATTAAGCCTTTAAGTAAAAACGAAACTATTTTAAAGATAAATTTTGAAAAAATACGGAAATGTAATGAAGAATATTATGGTATAGAAAAAGATTATAAAATAATAAATGAAATACAAATTTGCAAACAAACCCAAATTGTTAATTTGGAAAACGAAAATTGTATAAAAAATTTAATAAGGAATAAACCATATAAGTGCACCGTAACAAATACGGAACATGTTAAAAATATTGTAGAAATAAATAATGGATTAATACTTTTTAATAATTTCGAAGGAAATATTACTACAAATAATAATACTAGAAAATTAAGAGGATCATATT
>JAPZAG010003026.1:0-12892 GCA_027475135.1 Bactrocera correcta | reverse complement strand
TGAAGTTGATAAAGAGCCATGGCGGCATAACGACAGTACATTTGGAAGAATTCCGTAGTCTTATATTTAGGTATAAAGTCGATTTTCTTGTATATATGCGTTAAGCAATCGATATCGAAATGCTTCAAACCATAAGTTTAACTTATTTAAGATAATTAACCTTCTTTAACGAATTGATGTTGACAAAAAGCCATGGCGGCAAAACGACAGTACATTTGGAAGAATTCCGTATTCTTATATTTAGGTATAAATTCGATTTCCTTGTATATACACATTTAGCAATCGGTATCGAAATGCTTCAAATCATTAGTTTAACATATTTAAGTTAATAAACATTCTTTAACTCACTGAAGTCTACACAAAGCCATGACGGCATAACGGCAGTGCATTTAGAAGAATTCCGTTATCTTATATTTAGGTATAAATTCGATTTTCTTGTATATATACATTTAGCAATCGATATCGAAATGCTTCAAATCATTAGTTTAACATATTTAAGTTAATAAACCTTCTTTAACGCACTAAAGTCTACATAAAGCCCTAATGGCATAACGGCAGTGCATTTAGAAGAATTCCGTTATCTTATATTTAGGTATAAATTCGATTTTCTTGTATATACACATTTAGCAATCGATATCGAAATGCTTCAACTCATTAGTTTAACATATTTGAGTTAATAAAACTTCTTTAACGATCTGAAGTTGGCATAACGGCAGTGGATGTAGAAGAATTCCATAATCTTATATTTAGGTATAAAATCGATTTTCTTTTATATACATATTAAGCTATCGATATCGAAATGCTTCAAATCATTTGTTTAACATATTAAGATAATTAACATTTTTTAGCTTACTAAAGTCTACATAAAGCCTTAACGGTATAACGGCAGTGCATTTAGAAGAATTCCGTAATGTTATAATTTTATATTTAGGTATAAAGTCGATTTTCTTGTATATGTGCATTAGCAATCGATATCGAAATGCTTCAAACCATAAGTTTAACATATCTAAGTTAATAAACATTCTTTAACGCACTTAAGTCTACATAAAGCCATAACGGCATAACGGCAGTGCATTTAGAAGAATTCCGTTATCTTATATTTAGATATAAATTCGATTTTCTTGTATATACACATCTAGCAATCGATATCGAAATGCTTCAACTCATTAGTTTAACATATTTAAGTTAATAAACCTTCTTTAACGCACTTAAGTCTACATAAAGCCCTAATGGCATAACGGCAGTGCATTTAGAAGAATTCCATAATGTTATAATTTTATATTTAGGTATAAAGTCGATTTTCTTGTATATACACATTTAGCAACCGATATCGAAATGCTTCAGCTCATTAGTTTAACATATTTAAGTTAATAAACCTTTTTTAGCGATCTGAAGTTGGCATATAGCCATGGAGGCATAACTGCAGTGCACGTAGAAGAATTCCATAATCTTATATTTAGGTATTAAGTCGATTTTCTTGTATATACATATTTAGCTATCGATATCGAAATGCTTCAAATCATTAGTTTAACATATTAAGTTAATAAACATTTTTTAGCTTACTGAAGTCTACATAAAGCCTTAACGGTATAACGGCAGTGCCTTTAGAAGAATTCCGTAATGTTATAATTTTATATTTAGGTATAAAGTCGATTTTCTTGTATTTACACATTTAGCAGTCGATATCGAAATGCTTCAAACCATTAGTTTAACATATTTAAAATAATTAACCTTCTTTAACGTATTGAAGTTGATACAAAGCCATGGCGGCATTTCGATTTTCTTGTATACACATATTTGGCAAGCGGTATCGAAATGTTTCAGCTCATTAGTTTAACATATTTATGTTAATAAACCTTCTTTAACGATCTGAAGTGGGCATATAGCCATGGAGGCATAACTGCAGTGCACGTAGAAGAATTCCATAATCTTATATTTAGGTATAAAGTCGATTTTCTTGTATTTACACATTTAGCAGTCGATATCGAAATACTTCAAACCATAAGCTTAACATATTTAAATAATTAACCTTCTTTACAAAAGCCATGACGGCAGTATATTTGGGTAATTTCCGTAATCTTTTATTTAGGTATGAAATCGATTTTCTTGTATATACACATTTAGCAATCGATATCGAAATGCTTCAGCTCATTACTTTAACATATTTAAGTTAATAAACCTTCTTAAACGATCTGAAGTGGGCATATAGCCATGGAGGCATAACTGCAGTGCACGTAGAAGAATTCCATAATCTTATATTTAGGTATAAAGTCGATTTTCTTGTATATACATATTTAGCTATCGATATCGAAATGCTTCAAATCATTAGTTTAACATATTAAGTTAATAAACAATTTTTAGCATACTGAAGTCTACATAAGGCCTTAACGGTATAACGGCAGTGCATTTAGAAGAATTCCGTAATGTTATAATTTTATATTTAGGTGTAAAGTCGATTTTCTTGTATTTGCACATTTAGCAGTCGATATTGAAATGCTTCCAACCATTAGTTTAACATATTTAAGTTAATTAACCTTCTTTAACGTATTGAAGTTGATAAAGAGCCATGGCGGCATAACGACAGTACATTTGGAAGAAATCCGTAATCTTATATTTAGGTATAAAGTCGATTTTCTTGAATATACACATTTAGATATCGATATCGAAATGCTTCAAATCATTAGTTTAACATATTTAAGTCAATTAACTTTCTTTAACTCACGGAAGTCTACATTAAGCGTTAACGGCATAACGGCAGTGCATTTAGAAGGGTTCCGTTATCTTATATTTAGGTATAAATTCGCTTTTCTTGTATATACATATTTAGCAATCGATATCGAAATGCTTCAAATCATTAGTTTAACATATTTAAGTTAATAAACCTTCTTTAACGCACTTAAGTCTACATAAAGCCCTAATGGCATAACGGCAGCACACATTTAGCAATCGATATTGAAATGCTTCAGCTCATTAGTTTAACATATTTAAGTTAATAAACCTTTGTTAACGATCTGAAGTGAGCATATAGCCATGGAGGCATAACTGCAGTGCACGTAGAAGAATTCCATAATCTTATATTTAGGTATTAAGTCGATTTTCTTGTATATACATATTTAGCTATCGATATCGAAATGCTTCAAATCATTAGTTTAATATATTAAGTTAATAAACATTTTTTAGCTTACTGAAGTCTACATAAAGCCTTAACGGTATAACGGCAGTGCCTTTAGAAGAATTCCGTAATGTTATAATTTTATATTTAGGTGTAAAGTCGATTTTCTTGTATTTACACATTTAGCAGTCGATATCGAAATGCTTCAAGCCATTAGTTTAACATATTTAAGTTAATTAACCTTCTTTAACGTATTGAAGTTGATAAAGAGCCATGGCGGCATATCGATTTTCTTGTATATACATATTTGGCAAGCGATATCGAAATGCTTCAGCTCATTAGTTTAACATATTTAAGTTAATAAACCTTCTTTAACGATCTGAAGTGGGCATATAGCCATGGAGGCATAACTGCAGTGCACGTAGAAGAATTCCAAAATCTTATATTTAGGTATAAAGTCGATTTTCTTGTATTTAAAATTTTTAGCAGTCGATATCGAAATGCTTCAAACCATTAGTTTAACATATTTAAATAATTAACCTTCTTTACAAAAGCCATGGCCCCGGCAGTATATTTGGGTAATTTCCGTAATCTTTTATTTAGGTATGAAATCGATTTTCTTGTATATACACATTTAGCAATCGATATCGAAATGCTTCAGCTCATTACTTTAACATATTTAAGTTAATAAACCTTCTTAAACGATCTGAAGTGGGCATATAGCCATGGAGGCATAACTGCAGTGCACGTAGAAGAATTCCATAATCTTATATTTAGGTATAAATTCGATTTTCTTGTATATACATATTTAGCTATCGATATCGAAATGCTTCAAATCATTAGTTTAACATATTAAGTTAATAAAAAAGTTTTTAGCATACTGAAGTCTACAAAAAGGCCTTAACGGTATAACGGCAGTGCATTTAGAAGAATTCCGTAATGTTATAATTTTATATTTAGGTGTAAAGTCGATTTTCTTGTATTTGCACATTTAGCAGTCGATATTGAAATGCTTCCAACCATTAGTTTAACATATTTAAGTTAATTAACCTTCTTTAACGTATTGAAGTTGATAAAGAGCCATGGCGGCATAACGACAGTACATTTGGAAGAAATCCGTAATCTTATATTTAGGTATAAAGTCGATTTTCTTGAATATACACATTTAGATATCGATATCGAAATGCTTCAAATCATTAGTTTAACATATTTAAGTCAATTAACTTTCTTTAACTCACGGAAGTCTACATTAAGCGTTAACGGCATAACGGCAGTGCATTTAGAAGGGTTCCGTTATCTTATATTTAGGTATAAATTCGCTTTTCTTGTATATACATATTTAGCAATCGATATCGAAATGCTTCAAATCATTAGTTTAACATATTTAAGTTAATAAACCTTCTTTAACGCACTTAAGTCTACATAAAGCCCTAATGGCATAACGGCAGCACACATTTAGCAATCGATATTGAAATGCTTCAGCTCATTAGTTTAACATATTTAAGTTAATAAACCTTTGTTAACGATCTGAAGTGAGCATATAGCCATGGAGGCATAACTGCAGTGCACGTAGAAGAATTCCATAATCTTATATTTAGGTATTAAGTCGATTTTCTTGTATATACATATTTAGCTATCGATATCGAAATGCTTCAAATCATTAGTTTAATATATTAAGTTAATAAACATTTTTTAGCTTACTGAAGTCTACATAAAGCCTTAACGGTATAACGGCAGTGCCTTTAGAAGAATTCCGTAATGTTATAATTTTATATTTAGGTGTAAAGTCGATTTTCTTGTATTTACACATTTAGCAGTCGATATCGAAATGCTTCAAGCCATTAGTTTAACATATTTAAGTTAATTAACCTTCTTTAACGTATTGAAGTTGATAAAGAGCCATGGCGGCATATCGATTTTCTTGTATATACATATTTGGCAAGCGATATCGAAATGCTTCAGCTCATTAGTTTAACATATTTAAGTTAATAAACCTTCTTTAACGATCTGAAGTGGGCATATAGCCATGGAGGCATAACTGCAGTGCACGTAGAAGAATTCCAAAATCTTATATTTAGGTATAAAGTCGATTTTCTTGTATTTACAATTTTAGCAGTCGATATCGAAATGCTTCAAACCATTAGTTTAACATATTTAAATAATTAACCTTCTTTACAAAAGCCATAACGGCACAACGGCAGTATATTTGGGTAATTTCCGAAATCTTTTATTTAGGTATAAAATCGATTTTCTTGTATATACACATTCAGCAATCGATATCGAAATGCTTCAGCTCATTACTTTAACATATTTAAGTTAATAAACCTTCTTAAACGATCTGAAGTGGGCATATAGCCATGGAGGCATAACTGCAGTGCACGTAGAAGAATTCCATAATCTTATATTTAGGTATAAATTCGATTTTCTTGTATATACACATTTAGCTATCGATATCGAAATGCTTCAAATCATTAGTTTAACATATTAAGTTAATAAACAGTTTTTAGCATACTGAAGTCTACATAAAGCCTTAACGGTATAACGGCAGTGCATTTAGAAGAATTCCGTAATGTTATAATTTTATATTTAGGTGTAAGGTCGATTTTCTTGTATTTGCACATTTAGCAGTCGATATCGAAATGCTTCAAACCATTAGTTTAACATATTTAAGTTAATTAACCTTCTTTAACGTATTGAAGTTGATAAAGAGCCATGGCGGCATAACGACAGTACATTTGGAAGAATTCCGTAGTCTTATATTTAGGTATAAAGTCGATTTTCTTGTATATATGCATTAAGCAATCGATATCGAAATGCTTCAAACCATTAGTTTAACATATTTAAGTTAATAAACCATCTTTAACTCACTGAAGTCTACATAAAGCCATAACGGCATAACGGCAGTGCATTTAGAAGAATTCCGTTATCTTATATTTAGGTATAAATTCGATTTTCTTGTATATACACATTTAGCGATCGATATCGAAATGCTTCAACTCATTAGTTTAACATAATTAAGTTAATAAGCCTTCTTTAACGATATGAAGTTGGCATAACGGCAGTGGATGTAGAAGAATTCCATAATCTTATATTTAGGTATAAAGTCGATTTTCTTTTATATACGTATTTAGCTATCGATATCGAAATGCTTCAAACCATTAGTTTAACATATTTAAGTTAATTAACCTTCTTTAACGTATTGAAGTTGATATAAAGCCATAACGACAGTACATTTGGAAGAATTCCGTAGTCTTATATTTAGGTATAAATTCGATTTTCTTGTATATATGCATTAAGCATTCGATATCGAAATGCTTAAAATAACTGGTTTAACATATTTAAGTTAATAAACCTTCTTTAACGAACTGAAGTTAATATAAAGCCATAAGGGCATAACGGCAGTGCATTTAGAAGAATTACGTAATCTTATACTTTGGTACAAATTCGATTTTCTTGTATATACACATTTAGCAATCGATATCGAAATGCTTCAAATCATTAGTTTAACATATTTAAGTTAATAAACCTTTTTAAACGCACTTAAGTCTACATAAGGCGTTAATGGCATAACGGCAGTGCATTTAGAAAAATTCCGTTATCTTATATTTAGGTATAAATTCGATTTTCTTGTATATACATATTTGGCAAGCGATATCGAAATGCTTCAGCTCATTAGTTTAACATATTTAAGTTAATAAACCTTCTTTAACGATCTGAAGTGGGCATATAGCCATGGAGGCATACCTGCAGTGCACGTAGAAGAATTCCATAATCTTATATTTAGGTATAAAGTCGATTTTCTGGTATATACATATTTAGCTATCGATATCGCAATGCTTCAAATCATTAGTTTAACATATTTAAGTTAATTAACCTTCTTTAACTCACGGAAGTCTACATAAAGCCTTAACGGCATAACGGCAGTGCATTTAGAAGAATTCCGTTATCTTATATTTAGGTATAAATTCGATTTTCTTGTATATACACATTTAGCAATCAATATCGAAATGCTTCAAATCATTAGTTTAACATATTAAGTTAATAAACAGTTTTTAGCATACTGAAGTCTACATAAAGCCTTAACGGTATAACGGCAGTGCATTTAGAAGAATTCCCTAATGTTATAATTTTATATTTAGGTGTAAAGTCGATTTTATTGTATTTGCACATTTAGCAGTCGATATCGAAATGCTTCAGCTCATTAGTTTAACATATTTAAGTTAATTAACCTTTTTTAACGATCTGAAGTGGGCATATAGCCATGGAGGCATAACTGCAGTACACGTAGAAGAATTCCATAATCTTATATTTAGGTATAAAGTCGATTTTCTTGTATATATATATTTAGCTATCGATATCGAAATGCTTCAGCTCATTAGTTTAACATATTTAAGTTAATAAACCTTCTTAAACGATCTGAAGTGGGCATATAGCCATGGAGGCATAACTGCAGTGCACGTAGAAGAATTCCATAATCTTATATTTAGGTATAAAGTCGATTTTCTTGCATATACACATTTAGCAATCGATAAGGAAATGCTTCAAATCATTAGTTTAATATATTTAAGTTAAATAACCTTCATAATCTTACTGAAGTTTACATAAGGCCATAACGGTATAACGGCAGTGCATTTGGAAGAATTCCGTAAATTTATATTTAGGTATAATGCCGGTTTTGTTGTATATACACATTTAGCAATCGATATCGAGATGCTTCAAATTATTAGTCTAACATATTTAAGTTAATTAACCTTCTTTTTCTTACTGAAGTTTACGTAAAGCCATAACGGCATAACGACAGTACATTTGGAAGAATTCCGTAGTCTTATATTTAAGTATAAAGTCGATTTTCTTGTATATACACATTTAGCAATCGATATCGAAATGCTTCAAATAATTAGTTTAACATATTTAAGTTAATAAACCTTCTTTAACGAACGGAAGTTGGCTTAAAGCCATGGCGGCATAACGGCAGTGCATTTAGAAGAATTCCGTAATCTTATATTTAGGTATAAAGTCGATTGTTTTGTTTAAACACATTTAGCTATCGATATCGAAATGCTTCAAATCATAAGTTTAACATATTAAGGTAATAAATATTTTTTAGCATACTGAAGCTTACATAAAGCCATGACGGTATAACGGCAGTGCATTTAGAAGAATTCCGTAATGTTATAATTTTATATTTAGGTATAAAGTCGATTTTCTTGTATATACATTTCGCAATCGATATCGAAAGGCTTCAGATAACTGGTTTAACATATTTTATTTAATAAACCTCCTTTAGCGAACTAAAGTTGACAAAAAGCCATAACGGCACTGCATTTGGAAAAATTCCGTAGTCTTATATTTAGGCATAAAGTCGATTTTCTTGTATATACACATTTACCAATCGATATCGAAATACTTCAAATCATTAGTTTAACATATTTAAGTTAATTAACCTTCTTTAACGAACGGGAGTTGGCATAAAGACATGGCGGCATAACGGCATTGCATTTGGAAGAATTTCGTAATCTTATATTTAGGTATAAAGTCGATTTTGTTGTATATACACATTTAGCAATCGATATCGAGATGCTTCAAATCATTAGTTTAACATATTTAAGTTAATTAACCTTCTTTATCTGACTGAAGTTTACGTAAAGCCGTAACGGTATAACGCCAGTGCATTTGGAAGAATTCTGTAAACTTATATTTAGGTATAATGTCGATTTTGTTATATATACACATTTAGCAATCGATATCGAGATGCTTCAATTCATTAGTTTAACATATTTAAGTTAATTAACCTTCTTTATCTGACTGAAGTTTACGTAAAGCCATAACGGTATAACGGCATTGCATTTGGAAGATTTTCGTAATCTTATATTTAGGTATAAAGTCGATTTTGTTGTATATACACATTTAGCAATCGATATCGAGATGGTTCAACTCATTAGTTTAAATTATCAAACCAATGCTTTATGTTCGACTTACCTCGTTTCAATAAATTAGCCACTAGAGCGTTAGCAAAGTTGAAACAAATATGTGACTATTGCCAAGCGCCTGGTAGGAGCAAAAGAAAAATTGAAGACTTTCCTGAGAGCTCTTTAAATTATCTAACCAATGCTTTATGTTTGACCCACCTCGTTCAAATAGTTTACCCGCTAGAACGTTATCAAAAGTGAAACAAAAATGTGACTATTGCCAAGCGCCTGGTTCGAAATGCTTCAAATAACTGGTTTAACATATTTAAGTTAATAATCTTTCTTTAACGAACTGAAGTTAACATAAAGCTATAACGGCATAACGGCAGTGCATTTAGAAGAATTCCGTTATAGTATATTTTATATAAAGTCGATTTTCTTGTATATTTACATTTAGCAATCGATAACGAAATGCTTCAAATCATTAGTTTAACATATTAAGTTAATTAACCTTCTTTATCTTACTGAAGTTTACATAAAGCCATAACGGTATAACGGCAGTGCATTTGGAAGAATTCCGTAAATTTATATTTAGGTATAATGCCGGTTTTGTTGTATATACACATTTAGCAATCGATATCGAGATGCTTCAAATCATTAGTCTAACATATTTAAGTTAATTAACCTTCTTTTTCTTACTGAAGTTTACGTAAAGCCATAATGGTATAACGGCAGTGCATTTGGAAGAATTCCGTAATCTTATGTTTAGGTATAAAGTCGATTTTGTTGTATATACACATTAGCAATCGATATCGAGATGGCTCAACTCATAAGTTTAACATATTTAAGTTAATAAACATTTTTTAGCTTACTGAAGTTGGCTTAAAGCCATGGCGGCATAACGGCAGTGCATTTAGAAGAATTCCGTAATCTTATATTTAGGTATAAAGTCGATTTTCTAGTGTTTACACATTTAGCAATCGATATCGAAATGCATCAAATAACTGGTTTAGCATATTAAGGTTAATTAACCTTCTTTATCTTACTGAAGTTTACATAAAGCCATAACGGCATAACGGCAGTATATTTATATGAATTCCGTTATCTTATATTTAGATATACAGTCGATTTTGTTGTACATACACATTTAGCAATCGATATCGAAATGCTTCAAATCATTAGTTTAACATATTTAAGTTAGTTAACCTTCTTTAACGTAATGAAGGTGATATAAAGCCATGACGGCATAACGACAGTACATTTGGAAGAATTCCGTAGTCTTATATTTAAGTATAAAGTCGATTTTCTTGTATGTACACATTTAGCAATCGATATCGAAATGCTTCAAATAATTAGTTTAACATATTTAAGTTAATAAACCTTCTTTAACGAACGGAAGTTGGCTTAAAGCCATGGCGGCATAACGGCAGTGCATTTAGAAGAATTCCGTAATCTTATATTTAGGTATAAAGTCGATTTTTTTGTTTAAACACATTTAGCTATCGATATCGAAATGCTTCAAATCATAAGTTTAACATATTAAGTTAATAAATATTTTTTAGCATACTGAAGCTTACATAAAGTCATGACGGTATAACGGCAGTGCATTTAGAAGAATTCCGTAATGTTATAATTTTATATTTAGGTATAAAGTCGATTTTCTTGTATATACATATCGCAATCGACATCGAAATGCTTCAGATAACTGGTATAACATATTTTATTTAATAAACCTCCTTTAGCGAACTGAAGTTGACAAAAAGCCATAACGGCACTGCATTTGGAAGAATTCCGTAGTCTTATATTTAGGCATAAAGTCGATTTTCTTGTATATACACATTTACCAATCGATATCGAAATGCTTCAAATCATTAGTTTAACATATTTAAGTTAATTAACCTTCTTTAACGAACGGAAGTCTGCATAAAGACATGGCGGCATAACGGCAGTGCATTTAGAAGAATTCCGTAATCTTATATTTAGGTATAAAGTCGATTTTCTTGTATATACACATTTAGCAATTGATAACGAAATGCTTCAAATCATTAGTTTAACATATTTAAGTTAATTAACCTTCTTTATCTGACTGAAGTTTACATAAAGCCATAACGGTATAACGCCAGTGCATTTGGAAGAATTCCGTTAACTCATATTTAGGTATAATGTAGATTTTGATGTATATGGTCATTTAGCAATCGATATCGAGATGCTTCAAATCATTAGTTTAACATATTTAAGTTAATTAACCTTCTTTTTCTTACTGAAGTTTACGTAAAGCCATAACGGTATAACGCCAGTGCATTTGGAAGAATTCCGTTATCTTATATTTAGGTATAAAGTCGATTTTGTTGTATATACACATTTAGCAATCGATATCGAGATGGCTCAACTCATTAGTTTAACATATTTAAGTTAATTAAGCCTCTCTGTCTTACTGAAATCTACATAAAGCCTTAACGGCATAACGGCAGTACATTTATAAGAATTCCGTTGTCTTATATTTAGGTATAATGTCGATTTTGTTGTATATACACATTTAGTAATCGATATCGAGATGCTTCAAATCATTAGTTTAACATATTTAAGTTAATTAAGCCACTCTGTCTTACTGAAATCTACATAAAGCCTTAACGGCATAACGGCAGTGCATTTATAAGAATTCCGTATTCTTATATTTAGGTATAAAGTCGATTTTCTTGTATATACACATTTAGCATTTGATAATGAAATGCTTCAAATCATTAGTTTAACATATTTAAGTTAAATAACCTTCTTTATCTGACTGAAGTTTATATAAAGCCATAACGGTATAACGCCAGTGCATTTGGAAGAATTCCGTTAACTTATATTTAGGTATAATGTCGATTTTGATGTATATACACATTTAGCAATCGATATCGAGATGCTTCAAATCATTAGTTTAACATATTTAAGTTAATTAACCTTATTTTCTTACTGAAGTTTACGTAAAGCCATGGCGGCATAACGGGAGTGCATTTAGAAGAATTCTGTAATCTTTTATTTAGGTATAAAGTCGATTTTCTTGTATGTACGCATTTAGCAATCGATAACGAAATGCTTCAAATGATTAGTTTAACATATTTAAGTTAATTAAGCCTCTCTGTCTTACTGAAATCTACATAAAGACTTAACGGCATAACGGCAGTGCATTTATAAGAATTCCGTTGTTTTATATTTAGGTATAATGTCGATTTTGTTGTATATACACATTTAGCAATCGATATCGAGATGGTTCAACTCATTAGTTTAAATTATCTAATAAATAAAAAACATTAAGCATTGGTTAGATAATTTAAAGAGCTCTCAGGAAAGTCTTCAATCTTTCTTGTACTCCTATCAGGGGCTTGGCAAATAGTCACATTTTTGTTTCAACTTTGTTAACGCTCTGAGGCTAAACTATTGGAACGAGGTGGGTCAAACATAAAGCATTGGTTAGATAATTTAAAAAACTTTAAGGAAAGTCCCCAATTTTTCTTCTACTCCTACCAGGGGCTTGGCAATAGTCACATATTTGTTTCAACTTTGATAACGCTCTAGCGGCTAAACTATTGGAACGAGGTGGGTCAAACATAAAGCATTGGTTAGATAATTTAAAGGGCTTTCAGGAAAGTCTTCAATCTTTCTTCTGCTCTTACCAGGCGCTTGGCAATAGTCACATTTTTGTTTCAATTTTGCTAGCGCTCTGAGGCTAAACTATTGGAACGAGGTGAGTCAAACATAGAACATTGGTTAGATAATTTAAATAGCTTTAAGGAAAGTCCCAAATTTTTCTTCTACTCCTACCAGGGGCTAAGCAAAAGTCACATTTTTGTTTCAACTTTGATATCGCTCTAGCGGCTAAACTATTGGA
>JAPZAG010000308.1:0-16936 GCA_027475135.1 Bactrocera correcta | reverse complement strand
TGGCAGACCTTCAGCCCTGTAAATGAACAAGCTGGTACCGAAATCGATCATCTCCATCATCATCAAAGCTTTTTGTTTATATAAACTATATAAATTCTTTTCAGGAGTTTTGTTATAATTTCAAAGGACTTCATTTTCCCCACATCCAAGTGCGATATTTCGAAATCGAATCAGTCTTAATACCTACTATATATCTATATAAGAAATATAAAGCAATAGAACGCAAACAATACATACATACAGACGTATCTTAATGGCCACATAGAGTTTTCTAAAAATAATTTTGAGCCAATTAATAGCACAGCTTTAAACCAAATAAGGCACCAAGCACTTCATGTCAGATTATCAGCTTACGAACTCTTTACTACGCACACAAATTGTGCTATAGTGACTCATATGGGATTCTTAACTGTAAGCGACCACATAGCAACTGACTTATTAACATGTGCTGTGGCGTCTGCGCAGCCATTGAACTCACTAACGCGCTTGGCTTTCGGAGTGGGTATCATTGTTATGGGTATTACCCAGCTATGGAAATTGAATTTATAACAAGTGCTACTCAAAATACGTTGTATGTATGGGTATATGTAAGAGTATTTGTGCACGCGTTTAGGTCCGGAAACGCGCTTGGACAACGGCTGTCGCTCAAAGCATGGCTTGCTTAAGCACTTGTAAACGCTGACGATTTCCGAAATCCGTTTATAAAACGAGTGCGCTTGTATTCGATATCGGCGCACTGACAAGTGTACTTACTCGTAATTACCGGCATTGATGGATATTGGTAATTTGTGTATAAAATGCTTGCGGACTATTAAATACAATAAATCAGATATTTCATTCACTTTTTTTATTTTTAACTCTTCGAAGTCTGAGTGCACGTAGCGAATGCAATTAATTTAATTTGTAATCACTTTTGACAAATTCAGCGTGATCGAAATGACAGCTTAAAGGTACAAAAAATTCAGAAAAAAAATTGATTTTGGCTGCGCCGTGGCTACAATACGCTTTATAAATAATTTTTTTTTTATTTTGTACGAGTAGTTGATCTTAACAGGTTGGTTTGTGTGAGAGTTATATGCTATAGTGGGCCGATCTCAAAAATTTTCTCGGAAATTATAGCGCTGCCATGAGCAATATTCTGTACCATATTTCGGGATGATATCTTGGCAAATAAAAAGTACCACATTTCGGGATGATATCTTGATCTTGGCAATCGTTCAGTTTGTATGGCAGCTGTATGTTATAGTGGTTCGATCTGGACAAGTTGTTCCAAAATTGCATAATTATATAGCACAGTAGTCCATACCAAATTTCGTGAAGATATCTCGTCATATAAAAAAGTTTTTCTTACAATAGCTCGATTTTCATTGTTCAGTTTGTATGGCAGCTATATGGTATAGTGGTCCGATCTGAACAATTTCCTCGGAGATTACATTGTTGCCTTAGAAAATAATATATACCAAATTTCGTGAATATATCCTGTCAAATGTGAAAGTTGTCCATACAAGAACTTGATTCTGATCGTTCAGTTTGTATGGCAGCTATATGGTATAGTGGTCCGATCTGAACAATTTCTTCGGAGATTACATTGTTTCCTTAGAAAATAATATATACCAAATTTCGTAAATATAGCTTGTCAAATGTGAAAGTTGTCCATACAAGAACTTGATTCTGATCGTTCAGTTTGTATGGCAGCTATATGCTATAGTGGTCCGATCTGAGCAATTTCTTCGGAGATTACATTGTTGCCTTAAAGAATAATATATACCAAATTTCGTGAATATATCCTGTCAAATGTGAAAGTTGTACATACAAGAACTTGATTCTGATCGTTCAGTTTGTATGGCAACTATATGCTATAGTGGTCCGATTTGAACAATTTCTTCGGAGATTACATTGTTGCCTTAAAAAATAATATATACCAAATTTCGTAAATATATCTTGTCAAATGTGAAAGTTGTCCATACAAGAACTTGATTCTGATCGTTCAGTTTGTATGGCAGCTATATGATATAGTGGTGCGATAACAGCGATTCCGACAAAAAAGCAGCTTCTTGGAGAGAAAAAAACGTGTGAAAAATTTCAGATTATTTAAAAGTTCCCAGCTCGTCAAGCTGGTCATTTATATATAATTTTTACAGGGTCTCCGACTGAACTTTCTGGTTCTTACAAGCTACGTGGCGACCTTAATATGCCATGTATAAACTATAAAAATTTGAAATTAAATTAAATTACAACAATGTTAAATTGGTAGGCTGTAAAGCCCAAGCCCCCACTGTAGTGTGCACAAAGCTCTTGCCTCGTCGCGTAAACGCACAAATCAGTCAAATGTGTTTGACATTGAGTTATTAACACGCACGATTAGTTACGCGCCGCGTCAACTGTTTATTGATTAATTTCTAAATAAAGAATTACCACTAATTTTATAAATTTAAGCAGCAATTATTTATCAACTCATTATTACTTTTTTTCGTATTTTGCAGGACGACGACATGGGTTTCAGTTCGCGCATGGACTGCTGCGGGCAGTTCGTCAAGTACAGCCTGTTCATTTCGAATTTGATAATATTTGTGAGTATAAGCAAAACTTAATTACGCACATAAACACATTTAATTGATTTGTTAAATCTTTTCTGGCACTTAAGCGTCAACTTAGCCTTGCTACAGCTTGCGCTGTGACCTTAATTAGAGCTAATTGTTTGGCGCTTTTTATAAAATATTTGATTAGAGCATTACTTTACACATTTATCTTGACATTATTACACGCTAACTTTAAAATTTTTTTTTCTCTCTCTCTCTCTCTCTCACACTTTATTTCTGTCTCTCTTTGGTTTTTTTTTGTTTAGATCGGCGGCGCAACGGTCTTTACACTTACGCTATGGACGCTCGTGGATCGCAGTTTTATGAATGAGTTGTTGGGCACGAATCTCTTCTCGGGCGCTGTTTATGTCTTATTGGTTACGTCGGTGGCGATTTGTTTGCTCTCGTTTTTGGGTTGTGTAGGTGCGGGTAAAGAGGTCAAATGCCTGTTGTTGACGGTGAGTTTAATATTAATTTATCAGTTTAAAATGTGTATAAATTTTTGCGTTTAAGTACAAGGACTAGGTAAATAAAATAATAGACACACTGATTATAATGACCCTCTAACTTTTCAATATTATTTTTGTAATACGATTTGTCCTTTGCTTCAAAACAGACCTCAGTTTCGGCGATCACCTCTTCATTCGACAAAAATTTCTTCTCAGCGAGCATTTTTATGAGATACGAGAACAGAAAATAGTCGCTGGGGGCCACATCGAGAGAATACGATGGATGCGGAGGCAATTCGAAGTCGAATTCAGGGTTTCCTTGCCATTGTTTGCACTGATTTTTGAGATGGTGCATTGTTTTGAGGTCACTTATCCGAGGCTTGTTTTTTCCTTTCATTGGGGGTGTTTTTTTACGTGGCGGGTCCCAAACCCAGCGCACAACCCTATGTAGGGAATATTTCGCCTTCTCACTTCAGCTCGCCTTCAAACGGATGTTCTTAGGGTACCCAGAGGATACTTGGTCAAAGACCGGAAGTCGTGAGCTGCTTGAGTCATATGTAAAAGAATCGTTTCTGGCCACTCCCAAGTGAATGGCGATCAGAGAACTTTCCTCACTTGCGTGAACTTCTACACATGACTCCATCCTTTTTGTGAAACTCTTTTTCTTCAAGTGCGGCCGTTCTTCGGCGATTTCGGCCTTCAAACGGTACAATAATACTATGTACTATTTTTTCAAGGTATTCAGTAAAAATTATTCCAATACGCAACCAAAAATACAGACGCCATAACTTTACCAGCTGCCTGTTGCATTTTCGCCGCTCTGGAGCCGGCTCATCGTCTGCAGTCCACTTGGCTGACTATCGATTAAATTTCCGAGTGAAATAATGAACCTTGTTTCATCCATTATCACATATTGACGCAAAAAGTCGGATTTTTTACAATTGAACATCTCCAATCACAGCGCCGAATCATCAACTCGTCAATGTTTTTGGTCAAAAATGAGCTCGCGCGGCACCCACTATGCACTTATTTCATGAATGATATGTTGTGCACGTTCAGTTGATAATTTTACATTGCCTGCTATAGCGAACAACTTCACTTTAAGCTCATCCAAAACTTTTTTTTGGACTTTTGTTAGTTTCGTCGTCCATTGGAGGTGTTTAAAGGGGTCAAATTCTTTGGCCTCACATTAGACTCTACCTTACGGTGAAGTAGATACGTGGGTTTAACACTGTCCAAAGCTACCAAGAGGCTCATGATATGCAGACGCCTAGCGGGCAGATCTGGGGCTGCAAGCCAGGTTTCATAAGACGACTGCATACCATGATCGTAAGGCTTATTATCACTAATGGAGCGGTTGCTTGGGCATCTTTGGCAGAGCAGTCTTCGGTAGGCCTTCAACTATCGAAGGTCAAAAGGCTCGCGTATGTCTGCGCTTCGGGGGCAATGCGCACTTGCCCAACCGCTTCACTTGAAGTCATGCTGGAGCTCACACCGCTGCATCTCGTGATAAAACAGGTAGTGAAACATACCATGCAATTCATGGCAGCAGAGGGTTTCGGCAAAGAGAGTCTCAACATATGTAGACCCTAGGGAACTAGGGAAGGCCTTAGGGGCTAACTTTACAAAGAAATTCAGAGTTACTCTCGCCAGTAAGGCCTACTACTGACGGGTAGCACTATCCAGTAGTACACTGACGGGTCGAAAACACCGGTAAGCATTGGAGCAGGCATTGCGGGATCAAACAATCCATACCAATGAGATGTTTTTCGAGCATCTTTCAAGCTTAAGTCAGTGTACAGAAATCAATCTTCACCGCAACTATCGCATCAAGCGTATTGCTATACTTAGTGATAGTCAAGCGGCACTAAAGACGATCTTAGCGCATGAGGTTACATCGCTTTTAGTGGAGGAGTGCATAGGAAGGCTAAGCCATCTATCTGTTTGCAACCGTGTACACCTAATTTGGGTGCCGAGGGGTAGTCGGCAATGAGCTGTCCGACGAACTTCGATTTTCGATTTGGGGTAGTTACCGGAAACACTCCATCAAGTCAAGTTTCTGCATCAACTGCATTTTTTCCGTTCAAAAAGCAATATTTTATCAACACACGAAATACTTTTTAACCGTTTTTTTCACAATAAAAAAAGTTGTTTCACTCAAAATGATGTAACTCACAAACTAGAGAACCGATAGAATAAATCAATACCTTGTAGGACTTGAAAATGTAAATCTGAGTCCAATAATTGAGATCGCCATAGCGTTCTAAAGTGAGTTGTATGTGAACTACAGAAGAAAAGGTAAACAGCAGAAACCGCTCCATAGATAATGAGAAGCCTTTAAGGGGGTATTCTACTCTAGAAATCAAATTTTGGGCAGCTTTTTGAATTTAATTTAAAAAAAAAATCCAGAAATATTTTTACCATCCATTTTTTATGGTGTTTTTATTGATATCTTAAGAATACAGAAAAAAAAATTTACAGAACAATAATAAAAATTAAAATAATTAGAGAGGGGAGACACAGGTGTAAAAAAATGGCGCATCCTGGTGACATTGATCCTGACTCTCCTGGTGGTCTGACAAAAAAAAAAAAAAAATCGAAAGAAATTCTTAATCAGTAAGGATGCTGTTTTAGTCCGGGAACACGAACATTTTTTTTTTGTGAAAAATGGCGACTGCTTGAAAATAAAAATTACTTTGTACGATTTTTTTTAAATTCCTGAATTTTTTTTAAATATTAAAAACAAAAATTTTGACGCGATACTGGTAGGAACGATAAAGGATTATATAAAGAAGGTTCGCACGAAATTCCAAGTAAATCGGTTATATAGAACTTGAGATAATGCCGCTATCGTGTGGAAAAAAAGAGTTTCGGGAAAAACGCTTTTAAAGTTTAGGAGACAGTTCTAGTGAATACGGACGCCACCTCACAAAATCGGCTGTATCTCCGAAAATAAGTCGATTTTTGAAAAATCCTTCCAAGATCATATTTTTGAAAGTCTAAACTTCAAATATATAAAAAAATCGAATTTTTCAAAATTGTAGAGTAAAGTTTTATTCAGATATTAAAAAGCTTCTCATATTAGCCATAAACCGATGAATGAACACTGTTCGAAAAAGTTTCGTGCGACCTTTATATTCTTGGTATTATTATTATTATTATTTATTAGAGTAATATGAAATATTAAACTAATTAGAATAAATACACACTAGCTACCAGGGCCTACGGTGCGATTAAATGTTTACAATTTTTTTTTTTTTTTTTTTTTTTTTTTTTTTTTTTTTTTATACGAATGCTATTCTTATATGGCGGATTTAACTTATTGATATTATAATATATTTTATTTGGTTAAAATTGGTTTAAATTTTGTTTCTCAGATTAGTATCGTTGATATATTTTATTACTTTTTTAACGTTTCCGATGTTAATTTCATTTAGTAGAGTTGACGGTACAGTGGTACCAAAAATCTTTGCTCGAAGCGCCGATAGGTTTGGGCAATAGTCGAGGATGTGTTGGACAGTTAGGCGGTTTGGACAATACGGGCATACAGAAGAATGTGGCTATGCGTGATCACTGTGTGGCCGAGCCTTAGTCGAGTGAAATAGGTAATTTCTTTCCTTGACAAATCCGCTGGGTAAAACGCTTTAGCACATTCACGATTAATGGTGGAGTAAAGATGCTGATAATGGGACCAGTTTGAAATTTGTTTGTTACGGTGGTGTCTATTTATCATCTTCTGTAAATCCTTGCTCGACGATGCATTAAAAGTTAGACATGGTGATGAGACTGCGTTTTTGGCCGCTTCGTCGGCAAACTCGTTGCCTGGGATGCCCTTATGCCCAGGAACCCAAAAGATTCGGAGTTTTTTTTTGTATTTTATAAGTCTGTCCCTAATTCGGTTGATAATAGAGTTATCGTGGTAAATATTTTTAATTGCTGAGACTACAGACATACTATCTGTGCAAATAACGAAGTGCCCTTTGTTTTTAGTTGCAAATTCTGCGGCTTGCAGTACCGCGACTGCTTCTGATGTATAAATAGAACAGTGCAATGGGAGCCAACCGGCTGTTATGAGTGTTCCATTTTGGTGCACTACAGCGAACGTTGTACTGTGGTCAGTTTTTGATCCATCTGTAAATATGGGGATCCAGTTGATCATCTGTCTACTGTTAAAGTGCTCAATGAATAGTTGTTTAAAGCATTCGTTACTGGTGTGTGCTTTAGGGTAGGTGCGTAAAAGCTCGGATACAGAAGATTGTGGTAGCGACCAAGGCGCTTGCTTACAAATTTCATTGCCCATTGGGGGTATTTGAATCTCTAATTCTTTGCAATAGGATATGCACCGACGAATAGTAGATTTGGTGGAGTAGTTGCGTTTGTGGGATGCAGCGAGACGGAATATGTTGAATAGCGTTTTATTTGTGGTATTAATAAACTTTGGGATCAGTCTCCACGTAGCGAGGTCTCGCCTTTCAACAATGGAGGGGAGACCTGCTTCTGCTAGCATACATTTAACTGTTGAAGTGGGGAAAGCGTTCAGACTACGTCGAACCGCTGTATGGTATGGCGCTTGCAAAAGTTTTATATGTGTGTCGGCGCACCACCCGTAAATAGGGAGTCCATAATCTACTTTTGATAGCATTATTGATCTTGTTATATTAATTAAAGTATTAGTATGTATACAAAGGTTTTTTGATAAAGTATTTAATAATATTAAGCCTGGTAGCTAGATTTTTTCTTAACTGCTGACAGTGCTCTTTGAAAGAATATTTAGAATCAAATATAATGCCTAATATTTTTAAGTTTTTTACATTTTGAATGTTAGTGAGCTCAACATTGATATCAATTACGGGGCAACCTTGTTTTCGACAGATGTGCAAAATTTTGCACTTTTCATAAGCAAGGGTGGCTCCAGATCTTAATCCCCATTGTTTGAGTTCGAGTAGTAGCTTTAAAAATGTATTTTTAGTGCTTAATAAGTCCTTGTTTTTTGTATAAAAAAAAGCGTCGTCTGCATAAATATTTAAATTGATATTTTTGTAGTTTATTGTTATTCTATTTATTTGCTCAAAGGCTATCATAAATAGGACAACCGACAAAGGGGAGCCTTGGGGTATGCCGTTATTAAGTGGAAAAGGTTTTGAAAGCTGTCCGTTGATATTAACTTGGAATGTCCGTCCAGTCATAAACGATTTTATGACTTGAAATATCTTTTTCCCAATTTTCCACTCTTTGAGTTGATTTAAAATGACATGAATGCCAATGCGATCATACGCTTTTTCGAAGTCAGTGGCTAACACTGTGATGTGATTTTTGGTTGAGAGCGCATCAGCGATAAAGTGTTGTAGGTGGAGGAGTGCGTCGATGGTTCCATGTTTCTTTTTAAATGCTGACTGGTTGTGACTTATTAAATTATTTTTCAAGAAAAACCACATTAGCCTTTTCGTGAGCATTTTTTCAAATATTTTGCTGAGACAGGAGGTTAGTGAGATTGGGCGATACCCACTTGTACTGTCTTGGGGTTTATTTGGCTTAGGGATTGGTAGTATGGTGGCCGATAGCCACGTGTGAGGATAAAGCCCCCCGTTGAGGATGTCGTTGTACAATGACAGAAGGATACGTTTTGCCGGAAGTGGTAGATTGCGGAGCATAGCGTAGGTTATACGGTCTTTTCCTGGAGACTTCCCTTTAGCGTGTTGCAGAGCGACATCTAATTCTATTTGGGAGAATTCTGTTTCCAGGTAGAGAGCGTCTTTTGAGACTGCGCTGGGATAATATACTTCGGCCAGTATTGTCTGCTTTAAAGTATTATATTCTTCGGAAAAGTTAGTGTCTTGGGCGTAATTACACCAGGTAGAAGCAAAGGCATTTGCAATTTCGGTGGAGGAAGAAAGAAAGGCGTTATTATAACGTATCGCAATAATGGGAGCTCTTGGAATACCAGTGAGCGTCTTGATTTTTGCCCAAATCTTTTGTGGCGAAGAGTTTGGATTAATAGTTTCGGTGAAATCAGATATAGATTTCCGTTTTGCTTCTTTGACGTGTTTTTTGAACTGGGCGTTTGCCTTTTTGTAAGCGATAAGGTTGACAATGTTAAAAGAGTTTTTATAAACCTGCCAAAGTTTTTGTTTATTTGTACGTAATATACTAAGCTCTTTATTCCACCATGGTGAGCGTGATTTATGCCCCTTTGGGTTGCTTTGAGGAATCGTTTTGTTGGCTGCTGTTCTAATTATCTTGGTAATTGTGGCTGCTTCTTGGTGAATGTTTACAGGGTGCCTCTCTTGTATCGCCTCTAGACAGTGTGTCTGGAATTGATCCCATTTTGCAAAGTCTGTCAAGAATTTTGGAGATTTCTTTGGGTACTGTACGTTAAAATTATTTTGTAATTCTGTCAGAATTGGGTAATGGTCGCTTCCATAAAGGAAGTTAAGGGTTTTCCACGAACATTTAGGACTTAGTTGAGGTGAAGCCATAGTGATATCGACATGGGTGACAGTTCTGTGTGTAGAAAAGTGCGTGGCTGACCCGTTGTTTAGCACAATCAGATTCTCCGCGAATATAACATTTTCTAGTTGCGTACCTCTAGCATTGGTAGTGGCTGAACCCCAGAGGGGACTCCACGCATTGAAATCACCTAGTAGTAGCGTTTGAGCCTGGGTCTGATGGAGGAGATCTCTTATGTCTTTGTCGGAAAAAGTTTGATTTGGTGGGATGTATGCATTTATTATTGAGAAGGGTGTAAGGAGATGCAGTTCTATGGCCATTGATACTATATTTGTATGTATAGCTATACGTTTGTGCGGAATATTCCGTTTTATTAGTATTGCGACACCCTGCTTCGCATATCTGTTTTTACTGTCATTATAGAAGTAACCAATATACGTCTTGGGGATTATAGTGTTAGATACTTGAAAAGGGATGTGGGTCTCTTGAAGGCAAATTATATGGGGGTTAAGATCTTTTATCAATTGCTCTAACTCATTGTAATTGTTGCGATATCCTTTCAAATTCCACTGTATGATTTTTAATGACATTTCAATTGTAAATAAAATATTAAAAATAAATTTAAACACTTGATTCTAATATAATATAACTTATAAAATAAATGATAATTGGGATGTCTAAAGCATGTTTAAGTTTAAGTTGTTTACTTGGCACTGTTGTTTTTTTTTATAGGTGAACGTCTCAGTACGCTGGGACTCCCTTTGCTTATTGCTCTATTCATGGTATTTGTTGTAGACGTAGACATGTCGGTAGCCATGTGGTGATCTGCTTCTTTTTCAGTTTCTGTTTTCGACGTTTTCTCGCTACCGTAGTTGTCGTGTTGATTTAATGTAACAATAGTATGATCTTTTGTTGAATTAGTTGTTGTTGTCAGATTAGTTTTATTCGTTGGCTGAGCGTTGAGTTCTGTTAAAAATTTTTGTATACTGTCTTTGCTAGTAGTTGCTTTGACGGTTTCTTGCGTAATATTAGGAGCTTCTGAAGTACCACTCCACATTTTTTAATTTTGGTCTCTTCAAACGCTGGCATATACAAAAAATCTCCTAAAACAAGATGAACTGATAAAAAAAACTACCTTAGAGACACTCTTTAATACAAGCAATACTTTTTCTTCTAGCATAATAATTTTTTTTTTTTTGGGGCAGCACATCAAAAAACTTAAGATTTTCCGACGCGGCTGCGGAGTATATAAAATTCTAGACGTTTGTGTAAGAATCAGGTTTAAATGATTAGAAGTTTCATAGGAACGCATTTTTGGACTGAAGAAAAGACTACAAATTATATATATTTCTTTCATATTATATAAACTCTTAACTTTTTTTTTCGTTTCAGTATTTTATAATTGTGGCGCTGGTGTTTGTAACGATGTTAATTGGTGGCATACTGGGCTATGTCTTTAGGGAACGTGTACAGCAAACGATGCGACAGGTAAAGACACTACATTACACCAGCTTCATATTTATTTATTAAATTAAAATAATTTGAAAATTTTTTATTAAAATATTTTTATTATTATCAAACAGGAAATGCGCGCCACCATGGCACTTTACGGAAGCCGTCGTGACGTCACTTTAGCGTGGGATCAAACGCAAGAGCGTCTGCAGTGCTGCGGTGTGGACACCTGGCACGATTGGAATCGCTACGGACCTGTACCAGAGTCTTGCTGTCAGGAATTGTTCGGAGGACAACGCAAAGACTGCAGCATCTTCCCGACAATAACAAATCTCTACAGTCAGGGCTGCCTTTATGTGACGACAAATTTCATACGCGATCATGCGGCGTTAATTGGCGGCACTGCCATAGCGGTGGCCATATTAATGGTATGCAATTGAGTTATAGTTAATATTTTGTAAATAATACTAAATTTCTAATAATATATACACAATTTCTCTTACAGATATTTGGCATGATATTCTCTTGTCTGCTATTTAATATGATTGAATAGTAGGCTGAGCAGAAGAGCAGGTGTAATATGTCGAGAAATAAGAAAAAGTGTTGGAAGTTGCAGATTTATTAGCAGAGCAAGCATATATAACTGATCAGCAACAAATAAGCGCTTACACACACACACAAATACACTTATACACAAAAAAAAAACACATCTTCATACACTATAACGCAAATTCATATGAGAATGCCAACACAAGACCAAAATGTAAACACGCACCTTTACCTAAAAATACATAAACACAGAGCTACACGAATCCAACAAAAATAGGTGGCAATTTATGAAAAAATACCGTACAAATTATACTCAAAACAAAATTAAATCAAACTTTATGGCTGAACGCCTGAAAGTAGGCCACTAAATTGAAACCACTGTCATATTCGTTAAATTAAATATTTGCATGTTGTACCATTTATCACACAGTTCCATTAATTGTAAAATTATTTTAAGCAATTTTTGTTTGTAAATTAAATATTGCTCATTCAAATTCTTGCGTCACGAAACGCTGCTGTATCAAAAAAAGTATTATTTTCGAATTTGTAAGTGCATAATAAATACGTATATATATACTTGTATAATATTTGTCATTGTTGTAAGACATTGCACTAATTTTTAAAATATATTCTATGTATAAATATTTACTTTAAACCATAAAATATATGTATTTGTGCAGCTGGCCGCTTGAAGGTATGCTACTCAAATTTGTGCTAATTACGATATATATGTGTAACAAAAGCGTGCTTTGTTGTAATTTAGAAAATCACTCACATACTTTTACGCAATTAATTTGTCTTAAGCAGCCAGCTGTGCCTTACTAACGTCAGCTTAAACACATAAATAAACATACAAATGATTAGTTATATTTTTTAGTTGTACTTAGTTTCATTGCAAAATATTTTCGTTAAAATGTTAATGTGCTCCAAAATCAATACATACAATATTAGCTATTAATATAGTTTATTAATAACATAAAACCGTGAAACTGTAATTCATGCTGTTACATGTAATTTACATAGCTTTAAGTCTATATAAATACCTGTATACCGTACTTTAGCAATACCGTATTCATTAATACTTAAGACTCCAATATCGTATACTTTGTCTTGCATATATCGTCCGTTATTTCAACATATCATAATTATAAGTATATTTGAATATGTCTGTTCTGTAATAAAATATGATTTCTTCATTTCCTGTATGTATTTAACTGTAAACTCTAATTGCATTATGAATCGAAATTTGTTGGTTGAAATACAAGTCAAATATATTATTGTTAAACTACATACTTACAGTTTTGGTTCTTTGAAAATTTGAGGAAGAACAAGCAAGAACGGAAGTTCAAAAACTTCACCGAAGCATTAATTGATTTTCACAAATAAAAAAAGCTTTCCATAAATGGAACTTATTTTGATTGTTCAGTTTGTATGAAAGCTATACATTGTGACACGAAAGCACGCGGAAGTGTGTAATTAAATTCCTTGAGTTAATGATATTTCAAAAAGATGTATTTAGTTAAGTTGGTAGGACTGTCTTTAATTACTATGCCAAATATAAGCGCGATCTGACAACCCGTTTGCCTATAGCAGCTGCTTGAGTCGGTACACCACAGTAGTGTGTTGCGATTTTTACAATGGAAAAATAAATAAAAGATGTTAGAAAAGTCTTACGGTGATTCAGTTTTATCAAAAACATAAGCCTACGAATGATACAAAGCCTTCATAGTTGAGAGATCGTTGAAAACATGCCTCCTTCTGGTTGAACTTCCACCACTACAACTGATGAAAATATTAAAACAGTGAAGGAATGGTGCTTGAAAATCGTACGGTAAGTGTTCAAGAGATGGCAAGAGAGCTCGGCATCTCTCGCGAGTACGTTCATATGGTTTTGGTGGATATTTTGGGTACGAAATGAGTTGTTGTTCGACTAGTTCCGATAAAGCTGAGTTTTTTTCAAAAAGAATACCGTAAACAGATCTCCAAGGACATGTTTGGAAGTGCGACTTCGGATATCACCTTCATGAAGAGCATTATAACTGCCAATGAGAAATGGGTTAATGAGTTTGAATGCAAACAAGTCAATAATCATCGGAATGGAGGGAAAAAACGAGACTTATCCAAAACACACACAAAAAAAAAAAACAAAAAATAAAAAAACAAAAAAAAAACCAAAAAAAAAAAACACGCCAAAACCGATAATCAAGGTGATCGTGGTTTGATGGTGAATTTGTTCCGGAGGTACACACAGACAATAAAGGGTTCTATTTGGCCGTATTGAGGTGCATGAGAACATCTGGCCGGAACATACGGCCGGAATTGTGGAAGAACAATTCACGGAATTTTGACGATGATAATGCACCATCGCATCGAGCCACGTTTGTGACCGAATTTAAAGAAAAAAAACGTATTGAATACCGTCGATCAACCACCGTATTCACCAAATTTAGCTCTGTGTGATCTTTATCCATGTCGATCCAAAAGATAAGACTAAATTTGCTGAAAGAGCTGAAGGCCATCCCAAAAAGTATTTCGAGGACTGAAAAAATCATTGGCATAAGTATATTACATCTGGTGAAGATTACTTAGAAGGCGACAAAATAAATATTGATGCATAATGAAATATTTTGCATTTTATTCACTCGGGTACTTTGTAAGCTATAGTGGACCAATCTGTACAAATTGTTTGGGTATTGCACTGTTTCCTAGTCCAATGGACCGTGCACCGATTTCCTGAAGATACATACGTGGTGAAAGAGAACAGATTTTCAAACAAGTACGAGTACTTTTTACGTATCGAATTCATCTTTGTTGAAGCAGTTTTCATTTCGCCCGAAATTCACAGCAAGCAGGTTCTTTGCACCTGTTGTAGTGGTTTAATATGGCACTTTTTCGATATTGCCATCCTCCACACAACTAATATTAAACCAATAGAACATGTGGGGAAAAGGCGCCTCTGCCGAGTTCCAGATTCAAAGCGCTTTGGAAGCCCTGCTATCAATGTGTTCGCTCTAGCTTAGTTTTTTATCTAGGATAACACCGAGATATTTGTCCGAGCTCGAGAGTGGAATGGTTATACACTTTAAAGAAGGGATTGAATTGCAAAGTTTTCGTTTTTCTTGTCAAAAGACAGTTTTCTGTTTTCTTCGGATTAAAATTTAATCTGTGACTTTTCGCCCAGTTAGCAGAGATCTCAAGTTCCCTTTGTATGCCTTTGTATGCCCCGGGGTAGGTGAATAAGACTCAATCCTGAACAGAGGATACCGATGTATTCCGTGTAGTAGACAACCTTGGAGTTCCCTCTGTCGAGGAGAAGTAATAACTCGTTGATCAAGATTACCCAAAGAGAGAAAGGATTCCTCCTTGTGGGAGTGACC
Source organism: Bactrocera correcta (assembly GCA_027475135.1). Taxonomy (NCBI): domain Eukaryota; kingdom Metazoa; phylum Arthropoda; class Insecta; order Diptera; family Tephritidae; genus Bactrocera; species Bactrocera correcta. The sequence goes on along the minus strand of JAPZAG010000308.1, from coordinate 2,083 downwards.
AGTGATCTTTAATGGAAAAAATATATGGTTAGGTCGTTGAAATATCTGCTTAAAGATCTACAAGAGGTTTATAGTCGGGATTTTTGAGGTTTAGAGTCGGGATTTTTGACCGATTTCGTGAAAGCAACGGTTCGTCCAGTCAGTAAAGGTCGGGTTGTTAAAACATCTGCTGAAAGATACTCGTAGATACAAAAGGTCTCGAGCTGCCTTCAAAAAATATTGCAACTAAAAAATAAAATTTAATTAAGGGGCCCGATTTTAAACGCACTTTAAAATATTAAAAAAAAACAAAAAACATTTTTTTTTTTTCTCATAGTGCCAAAAAAATCAACCCTGTCCTGTCATTTATGTTTAGCACTGACAGATAACTTCATAGCGCGCTGCTGCCTAACGGCTCCAACTGCGCGCGCCAAAACATTTCAGCATAACGGCTTATATTTCACACTTTGTTTTATTAAAAATACTGTGTATCAAAATTTTCTTGCCAAATGTATTAAACTAAAATATTAAGAAGCCATTTATATAAAAAATTAATTAAATTTGTGTAATTTTACGTAATAACAACAATGGATAACTGCAAAACACCCACGCTGGCACAGGTGATGGAGTTCAAGTACGAACTCACACCGACAATGGTCTTTGACCCCAGCCGGCTACAGGACGCGCAAAATCTAATTGTTAACCGCATAAATGTGCGTTGCTTTACGCCGACAATGAAGAACTTCCAATCGCCCGGACTGTCACCGATCAACGATTGTGAGCAGACGCTGCTCGGCGGTGTTGCCGTTGGCGTTGCCGCCAATATGGAGAGTCTACAGAAGACCCGCGCAATGACGGCTGCTGTGAAGGAGGAATGTTTCAAAGTGCCGCTTAAGATAACGAAAAATGTACAACAAAAGCAAACATTTGCTGTGCAGCAGCAACTGCAACAACAACAACAACAAATGCCACAAAAGTTCGCTTGTGACAAACATTTCGTGAGCGATTCACCGCCGGTCTTTACGTTGAATTCCACCACCAATTCGGATGCGGATTTCAGCATGGACAACACGAGCCCAGATAGTTCAGCCATACTTGGTTATGCCAATAACAACAACAACAACAACAATAGTAACAATAATGATAATACTTCGGTTAGTTTGAATAGCAGCAACAATGTCACATTTACTAACAGTCTCAATAATTATTACAATAATAATAACAACACCAGTAATATATCGAAAAATGTCAGTAATAGTAATCTGCTCGATCGCACCATGAATGTCTCGACGCTGCTGCGCAGTGTTGGTCTCGAGCAATATATAGATGGCTTTGAGGAGCAAAATATGGACTTGGAGCAGTTTTTGAATATACGCGCTGAGGACATTCCGCGTTTGGGCGTGCATTCCATGGAGCATCAAAAGATACTCTTAGATTTGCTGAACGAATTGAATGGTGTTTAATTCTTCGTTTCTCGAGAAAGTTTTCTTTTTTCTTCTTTTTTTAAATGTTCTTCGTATTGTGGTTTTTTTTGTGAAAGCAATTTTCTTTGCGTGGCAGTAATCTATTTTAAATTTTTAATAAAATTATCTTTAAATTCTATGAAATTACTGGATTGTAGGTGGGAGAAAGAGCGGAGAGTAGCGAACTTCGCAACATTTCTAAGTACTATAAGCAAGCCGAAGATGAGTTGGTACTACTAGTTGCCTCAAGGTTCCAACCGCTGAGTATGGTTAGCTTAGTTTTTCAAATCTTTTTAAACGTATTATTTCCCTTTCTCTCTGGTTTCATGCACTTTCATAAACCTATTATTTCTCTTTTTCTCTTTTTCTCTGGTTCCATGCTCTTTCAGCGCTCGGAAGAAGGCTAAATCTATTAGGTTTGAAATCAAGACCATCACTCGCAATGAAAAATAGCAATTATTTATACCTCTTTCTTCTTTATTGTCGTAGACCTCGCTTACACGATTATAGCCGAGCTTACAACAGCGCACCAGTCATTCTTACTTTTCGATGTTTGGTGCCAATTGCAGATTCCAAGTGTAGCCGGGACCTTTTCTACAAGATATTTTCAACGGAGTAGAGGTCTTCCTCTTTCTCTGCTT
>JAPZAG010003025.1:0-12894 GCA_027475135.1 Bactrocera correcta | reverse complement strand
GGTATTTCGAATCCATTCCACTGTTGGAAGACCATAAATGAGTGCGGGATCCAGGACTGGATTTATTATTCTATTTGTTTACAACCTTCTTGGCAGCGGTTCGGCTAACAATTTGCTTGAAATATTATGTTTCCATTAGAATCAGACAACTTTAACCGCATAAGCGGTGTCTACGCCAATAAAGAATAATGGAATCACGACTACGGAATCATTGAAAATATTGTAAAATTTTTTCGGCGAGTCTATTTTATCACGAAAACAACTATTTGAGTGGAATGAGTGGAATAAAATATTCAGTAAAGGTCGTGATATCATCGTTAACGTCTCTTCCAACTCTGATTGGAGTAATGTTGATGGTTGAAAATTGTTGTGTCGGCATCTTTCTGATGCGGAGGATCTTAACAATCTCTATAATGGACCGACTAAACGTTTTTGATTAATGTTTCGGGTAAAAAGCGAGTCAAAGCTGAAGACACAGTACTGACGATCTGACCTTAACTAATAAATATTCGAAGAAGGAATTCTATCCGAATTTCAACCATTCTTGATAGAAAGAGCATTGTGAGCATGAATCTTCTTCAAATCCTTCTTTATCGCTCTAGATCAGCTGTAGACTGCAGAGTTTCTGTAGAAAAAAATGTATCTGTGGTTCATCCGTGAACAGAGTAGCAGCTTACCTGGCTAAGACGCTAACTGGGCAGAACTCCTCAAAATTACTTCAAGATGTTTCCAACAGCCGCCTTGGACAGCACGAAAAGGAATCCCGCAAGTTTCCTTTGAGCAACATCAAAAACTCCTCAATAACCGCGCCGTTAGTTCTACTTTCTCCAGACTGGATAAGGAAGCGAAGCGTATTAATCTGGTTGTAAACGAAGACGAGGCGAAATATTTCCAGTCATTAAAAAAACAGTAGTCGCACTTGCGACTTGGCTTCTACGTCACTGTTGGCAATCAACAACAATGTCAGACTCGAGATCCAACGCAGAATAACTCTTGCCAACAGGCGTTACTTCGAACTAAGTCGGCAATAGACTAGTAAAGTTCTCTCTCTCGACGAACAAAGGCCAAACTCTACAAGTCACTCATCATCCCCGTCCCGCTTTATGATTAAGAAGCATGGACAATAACAACATCTGAAAAGTCGACGTTACGAGTTTTCGAGAGAAAGGTTCTACGGAAGATTTATGGTCCTTTGCGCGTTGGCCACGGCTAGGTCATGTTCTCTGAATGAATGAAAACACTCCAGCTTTAAGAGTATTCGACGCAGTACCCGCGCCGAAGTAGAGGAAAAGGAAGACCTCATACGGTTGAAAAGACAAGAAGGAAAAGGACCTGGCTAAACTTGGAATCTTCAATTGATGCCGAACAGCAAAAAAGAGGAACGATTGGCGCACTGTTGTAAACTCAGCTACAATCGGACGAGCGGTGTCTACGCCAGCAAAGAAAGAGAAGCAGAATGGAATAAAGACTCCTCTTTGGAAATATTTATCTTTCTAGTAATTGCAAAATAAACTAAATTTCAGGGTTCGTTATTTTCTGTAGTTTTAATAGAATCAGAGATTATTCTGAACCAGCAATCGCCACTGCCAACTTAAACTCCTCTTGACATGCCTTCCAGGTCACCAATCATAGTCAGCCCAACATTTTTCTATAACAAACAAGTAGTGAAATGTCCATCTATAGTATAAACAAGAAAAAACGTTAACTTCGGTTGCACCGAAGCTAAATACCCTTCACAGGTGCATTTCTGTTAGTAACTATGTGTCCAGTTTGTATAGAAGCTATATGCTATAGTAACTCGTTCTGAACAATTTCTTGGGAGATTACATTGTTACCTTAAAAAATAATATATACCAAATTTCGTGAATATATCTTGTCAAATGTTAAAGTTGTCCATACAAGGACTTGATTCCGATCGTTCAGTTTGTATGGCAGCTATATGCTATAGTTAACCGATCTGAACAATTTCTTCGGATATTACATTGTTGCCTTAGAAAATAATATATACCAAATTTCGTGAATATATCTTGTCAAATGTGAAAGTTTTCCATACAAGGAATTGATTCCGATCGTTCAGTTTGTATGGCAGCTATATGTTATAGTTAACCGATCTGAACAATTTTCTCGGATATTACATTTTTTCCCTAGAAAATAATCCATACCAAATTTGGTGATGATACATTGTCAAATGTGAAAGTTTTCCATACAAGGACTTGATTCCGATCGTTCAGTTTGTATGGCAGCTATATGTTATAGTTAACCGATCTAAACAATTTTCTCGGATATTACATTTTTTCCCTAGAAAATAATCCATACCAAATTTGGTGATGATACATTGTCAAATGCGAAAGTTTTCCATATGAGAACTTGATTCCGATTGTTCAGTTTATATGGCAGCTATATGCTATAGTGGTCCGATATCGGCCGTTCCGACAAATGAGCAGCTTCTTGAAGAGAAAATGACTTTTGCAAAATTTCAAAAGGATATCTTAAAAACTGAGGGACTAGTTCGTATATATACAGACAGACGGACAGACGGACAGACAGACGGACATGGCTAAATCGACTCAGCTCAACATCCTGATCATTTATATATATACTTTATAGGGTCTCCGACGCTTCCTTCGGGGTGTTACAAACGTCGTGACAAAGTTAATATACCCTGTTCAGGGTATAAAAATCTACGCTAATACCACAACTTCTCAAACCTTTGCACTACGTGGCCCGCATTGAACTGACTGCGGTCAAGGATAAGCCCTTAAGCTAAAAGAACTCTCACTTTTCTATATTCGTGTAGTTTTATAAGCCTGAAAATAACTTTGCAATTAAGATTTAATGCACAGCGCGAGTTGCAACAGAAACGGAGTGCGAAAAATACTACCAAAATAATGCATAAGCTCACTTACATAACATTGAAGGGCAATAACAGCTCGACTTCCAGCGACTGCCACTTGTAGTAGCCCATTTTCAGCAGCGGCAAAATGTTGAAAAATGTATTCGTGACCGAACCAGATAAGAGCAGCACAAAGGACAACGGGGAACCAAACGAGGCCAGTGGCTCCACTATGCGGCGCTTTTCGGCGCTGGTATCTGTGGTGTTGCGAAGTAACAAATGTGGAATAGAAAAGTTACACAAAAACAACATTGCTGCGGAGGCACTACGCCGAAAATTAGGGCACATATGCACACGGATATTTGGATTTTACGGAAAAACTTGCAGGCTGCGGTGTGCATACATATGTAAAGGGAGGTTCATAAGGTGAATTTAAACATTTTGGAACTCAAGCGAAAAAATCGGCGGCACTTGGTGTCTCTCAAATAAAAATCATCAGCTTTAAGGTCGCGCCGAATCAGTGATAACATTCTTTTTTACAGAAATGAAAGATTGTCCGAGCCCATGTTTTCGATCTCCGACCAAGAAACATATATGTATCAAGCCTCTATCAGCCATGGCTCAGGCCAAGTATACCACGACTTCAAATCTTTCCATTCAGAGTCCACGTTTTCGATTTCAATCCAAGAAAAATATATCAAGATTCTATCAGCCATGGAACTTAACCTAACCTTTAGGTTAGGCTCAGGTCAAGGACTCAGCTATCGAAGAAACACTCAGAAAATGATGGAGACCGCAAGTATGCTTTACACATTTACCAGTATCACTAACTTACAAAACAAACTACAATCCAGCAGGCATAGGGGGAACCTCGTTTCGTCAAAAAAATTCACTTTAATGGAAACACTTTCCGTTTGAATATTCTTTGAAGTTATTCAAGAGCAAAAACGAATAATTTGGCTTCGCCTTTGAGTTTCTATCATAATTCTCAGAACCCGAAAAACCAAGTGATTAAAACACACTTTAAGAACCACCCTTTACGCGTTAAAGCACTGAGGCCCGCAGCACTTACCTAGCAACAACAATTGGTGCATACTATTAATCACATGTTGCCAACGCTTGTGGCGCCCAAAAAATATGGTCATCTTCAATAGTGAAATGACCTTGGTAATTCCCGGACAGAAAGCCTCGAGCGCGCTAAAAAGATCGTACAAATAAACGAAACCGTAGGAAACCTCACCGAAACCGCCAACGGCCACGGCAAAAGTATTCACGCAGAAACGCAACGCAGTTAACCATGAACGCTGCCGATTAGTTGATTGTGGCCAAAAACCGGCGACGCGAGCCGAAAAGCGCGGAATGCGAAAGAAGCTGCGTTCGATTGGCACCTGTGGACCCAACAGACGGCGCATCTTATGACAGCTGGACAGCTAACGGCAACGTGCAAAGTGGTTTGCAATTTCAAGGCTACAGCGAGTATGTGTCAGCAGCAATGCGTGGCTTTTAACGTTCGAAATGCGTGGACACGAATGTTGCTAATCGAATTGGCGCCATTTATTTTATAGCGGCACTTGGAATGCGCGCGTCGTGCCCTAATTAGGTGAAAGCAGCATTATTAACTGCTGTTACATGCATGGGTTACGCCCACAGGCTATAATTACTAAACACATATACATGCAATTTATATAACTACGCACATGTGCGTGCGTTTGTGTGGCAGATAATCATAGTGCATGCCTGGAAGTTGTGTAACTTCTAATGTAGTTCGCCCGCCGGATTTCAAATTTATAATAATGCTTTCAAAATCATAAAGCATTCAAAATTCGTAATTTCCATTTAGCGGCGAAACTTTTAATTACAAAAACTGAGAAAAGTTCATAAACATTTACAGGGTTCGTAGCGGCCAGCTTTTAGCTTGTATGTGAAGGTTGTATTTGATGGTTGCGAAGTGTACAATTAAAAAAGCTACCTATAAACACAAAGAACGTGAGAGAAACCCATAGAGCTACACCAATTGAGCAGTTTAGAGATTAAGTAAATACGAGTTGCTCTAATTGAGGGCATATTTCCATAGGAGATCCGATTTAGTAGATTCTAGCGGCCACGTCCATTTAGTTTGTTTTAAATGCGACAAACTCAATAAAGTTAAGAAACTTCTCATGAGAACATATTGTTTGCCGAGATTATAGAAAACCCGGGAATTCCAAGTATGCCGGACTTTCCCGTGTTTTTGAATTAAAAGTAAAAGGCTTTTATAGTTTTTCAGTCTTAGACCAAATTTTCATACACATTCTGTAACTTTGCACATAAAGAAGAATGCTGCATTCAAACTAAATTTTTAAATTTTCGAAAATTTTCTTTTGCTTTCGGTCATACTTTTCCCTTCATGCTCGTTTTCGATCCTTTGCAGAGTGGCGAATCGAACACAACACGCATAAATCATAGTCAAGAAGAATGGCATAATTTCGGTGAACCAAGTGGAGGTACTTTTTTCAATAGCCCTGTTTTGACAGCTCACGTGTGAGTCATGTCAAATTGTCATGTTATTTTTGTAGAGTTTTGTTTGGCATTTCTTTATGGAAAGACTTACATCTGAACAATTTGTACAAATTACGAAAATTCACTTTCTGTTAAGAATGTATATCGCGCGTTTCGCTCAACTCAAGACCAACATAATCGGTCTACTGAGCGTACTATTCGCAACACCATCACCCACCTTGAGCTGAGTCTCAATTCATTATTGGGTTTATTTCATTATTAAAAATATTCAACCGAACAGACCACTGTGAAGAAAATATAGCAATCATAGTTGAGAGTGTACAGACTGTGGAGAGTTGGTTCGGCGCCGTTTTCAAAACATTGTACTGACGTTATTCACAGTTTGGGCCAGTCGATTGATCCCCAAGATCGTAAGATACCACGCCGCTAGACTTTTTCCTATGGGGATTTGTAAAATCTAAATCCTGTGCGGACAATTCCGCTTCGATTCAGTCTTTAGAATTTAATCGAAAATTCGGGCTCAACGAATGAACCATCTGAGACGTAGAGGCGGCCAATATTTGAAAAAACAAGAAAAAACGTTAACTTCGGTTGCACCGAAGCTAAATACCCTTCACAGGTGCATTTCTGTTAGTAACTATGTGTCCAGTTTGTATAGAAGCTATATGCTATAGTAACTCGTTCTGAACAATTTTTTGGAGATTACATTGTTACCTTAAAAAATAATATATACCAAATTTCGTGAATATATCTTGTCAAATGTTAAAGTTGTCCATACAAGGACTTGATTCCGATCGTTCAGTTTGTATGGCAGCTATATGCTATAGTTAACCGATCTGAACAATTTCTTCGGATATTACATTGTTGCCTTAGAAAATAATATATACCAAATTTCGTGAATATATCTTGTCAAATGTGAAAGTTTTCCATACAAGGAATTGATTCCGATCGTTCAGTTTGTATGGCAGCTATATGTTATAGTTAACCGATCTGAACAATTTTCTCGGATATTACATTTTTTCCCTAGAAAATAATCCATACCAAATTTGGTGATGATACATTGTCAAATGCGAAAGTTTTCCATACAAGAACTTGATTCCGATCGTTCAGTTTGTATGGCAGCTATATGCTATAGTCAACCGATCTGAACAATTTCTTCGGAGACTACATTTTTGCCTTAGAAAATATTATATACCAAATTTCGTGAATATATCTTGTCAAATGTGAAAGTTTTCCATACAAGGACTTGATTCCGATCGTTCAGTTTGTATGGCAGCTATATGTTATAGTTAACCGATCTGAACAATTTTCTCGGATATTACATTTTTTCCCTAGAAAATAATCCATCCCAAATTTGGTGATGATACATTGTCAAATGCGAAAGTTTTCCATATGAGAACTTGATTCCGATTGTTCAGTTTATATGGCAGCTATATGCTATAGTGGTCCGATATCGGCCGTTCCGACAAATGAGCAGCTTCTTGAAGAGAAAATGACGTTTGCAAAATTTCAAAAGGATATCTTAAAAACTGAGGGACTAGTTCGTATATATACAGACAGACGGACAGACGGACAGACAGACGGACATGGCTAAATCGACTCAGCTAAACATCCTGATCATTTATATATATACTTTATGGGGTCTCCGACGCTTCCTTCTGGGTGTTACAAACGTCGTGAAAAAGTTAATATACCCTGTTCGGGGTATAAAAATAATCTTAAAAAAAATAAATGCCAAAGAATGTTCTTTCGAATTATGATAAGCATTCTCTATTTAATTTGAAGTCTCTGTTTTTTTTCCTTTAAAAAAGTAAGGAACCTCGAAAAGGATTATGCTTTATAAAAACAAGTAGAAAGAAGTCCAATGGGATGGCTTTAGTAAGCAGGCAAATATCTCGTACTTGAACTTCACAGGCAGTTTTGAAATGCCGGCTTTGTTGAAGCAGATGTCAAAGATAAACACCAGCCAATAATACTTTTTTTCGAGGACGCAAGCAGGCGGTTAAAAATATAAATAGTGCTTATGGTCCTGAGACAGGCAGGCCAATTGTCGAATATATCGATAAAATAATGGAAATCGTCTGAAAGTCATTTAAATCTTACTGGTAATAAGAAGTAGATCACGACGTTGTCAAGCGAAAACTGTCGAAAACGTTACCCAAGTCGACATTGACGGCGAGGAAGGTTTTTATATGTGTTTGATGAAATTGGCAAGGAGTCGACTATTTGAGCAACTCTCCTACGGTCAAACTCATAATTTGGACCTATGTTTGTATACTGTCGATTATTCGACCGTCTGACAAAAGCTCCATCAGGATCGAGAAAGATCACCCCGAGGCGTTCGATACCAAACGAGGTTTCAGGCTAGGCGACTCTCTTTCCTGCGACTTTTCAATCTAGTCTTGGAGAAAATAATACCAGCTGCAGAACTAAATAGAGAGGATAAGATCTTCTATAAGAAGAAAGCAATCGTCCAGAAGCGCCTAGCTTTAGCCAATTGCAAAGAAATTGTTTTATATTGTTAAAGTGATTCGCCAAAAGCTCCAAGAGTTTTGTATAAATAGATCTTATAGTCTTATATGTCACCAAGTGACAACTGTCCTTTCATGTGTATGGCGTATGATTGTTAGAGTAAAAAAATCACCTGAAGAGAAATCGTCTGCCCCAATTTTTGTTAGCAGGAGGATATCTATGAGTGTAGCTTTAAAAAATTCTCCTCAAATTGAGAGCAAGTTCTCGAACAAATAAGTGCATATTTCAGCCAAATCGGACCTTTCTAACTAAGCTACATAAAATCTGCAGTTCAATATAAAAATAGTTAAGAGTTGAGTGTAGGAAATCATCAGACTTCACTTCAATATTGTCAATAAATTGATGACAGCTCACCCTCTTCCCATCTTTTTTATTATTTGTTGCCACAACAATGCTAAATTGAATTGAAAATGTTAAACTATACATTTTTCTTGTGACTTCAACATTTTAATTATTGTTTTCACAAAATAATTGTTTACTTGTGTAATTTGTTCTTTGTTTGCCTATAAACTTATTAAATATTTAATTATTCTATGCGTGTGTGTTGTTGTCTATGCGCTTATGTCATAAGTACAAATGTGTGCATAGATGTATGTATAAATGTGTGGTGAGTATGGTTGGCTTAATTAAATTTTCCTTTGTACTAATGCAAACACAAAGACATGCGTGTTTGTGTGCGTAAAGTTTTCTCAAGTGCGCCCACTATTTGTACTTACTATTTAACTACCGAGGTTTGTCTGCAAAGTATGAGCTCTAGTTGAGAAAGGGCTCACTTGTAGATGTCGCTATATGTGAGTATGTATGTGGGAAAAGTATGACAATAGACAAATGAATTTTCTTTTTAAACTAACAATTAGTTATATAGTTATACTTTGAAAGAAAAGTTACTTTTAGTACGAGGTATGCCTCGAAAGTTTTTAGTTTAATGTTAGAAGAGCACAGATCATCAAAGCAATATCTATTGTTTCCTCGCATACGATGAATATTCAAACAAATTGAGTTAGCTGTATATCATCACTGAAATGTGAGATGTCAAAGCAGCAGCTCGTAAATTCAAGAAGCCTTTCAGAAGGAAGAAAAGAAAATCAACAAATCACTTATCCGTTAATAAAATAAATTTATTATTATTCTATTAGAGCTACTTTTCCAAGTCCTCCAGATAACATCGGCATTTTCTTTATTTTTAGAAACTTGAAAGGGGCACGCTTTCATCCTTTTTCTTTTGAAAAGAGAGCAATACCAATAAATTTTACCTCGAGATCATAAATTGAAAGCGTACAAAATAAAGCTTGTGCAAGAACTCAAGATCGCCCGAGCCTCCCAAGCGACATCGCTCCGCTTTATGGAGTCTGTAAAAGTTCCAAGGAGATCTGATTTTTTTGAGCCAAATTTGGCAATTTGAGAACCATTTCTGGCTCAATCGGGATGTAAACAAGAAAATTTTCACATTTGGGATGAAGAGCAACCTGAAGAGATTCAAGAGCGGTCATTTTATTCAGAAAAACCAATGGTTTGTTGTGATTTGTGGGCCGGTAGAATCATAGGTTCATATTCCTTTAAAAATGATGCCAGTGAGAACGTAAACGTTAATGGCGACCGTTATCACGCTATACTAATCGATAATTTGATGAATGAAATTGAAGCTTGTGATCTCGGCGCCGCTTCCCACATATTGTATAATTCAATGGAGTTATGAAGAGAACACTTCGGTGAGCAGATAATTTCACGTTTTGGGCCGGTCGATTAACTAGCAAGATCGTGTGATATCACACCGTTAAACTTTTTCCTGTGGGGATATGTAAAGTCTAAAGTCTATGTGGACAATCTCGTTTCGATTCAGACCTTGGACCATCTGAGCGGTAGCCGAGGCCAACATTTGAAAGAGAAAATTTTCAAAAAAAAAATAAATCCCAAAAGAATGTTGTTTTGAACGATAATAAACATTCTACTTTAAATTTGAAGTTGCTGTGTTTTTTCTTTAAAAAAGTAGAGAACCTCAAAATGGATCACTCTTTACTACGAAGAGCTTACTGTGCTCGATTAAAATGGCTGAAATTATAAACTAAAAAAGCAGAAATAAAAGGGGAAAATTGAGCACGATTAAAGCAAATATGTTTCTGGTTTTTAGCTTAAAAAAGAAGAAGAAATCGAATCTGTGAGAACCTGAAGCTGTGTATATTTGTAAAACACTTCCTTGTAGAAACAAATACTAATGGAAAGTGACACAGATAAGCTACTTTTTGATAAAGATATAGCTCTGAATAATATGAATATGCCAAAATATTAGGTTGTCAGAAACGTCTTGCGGTATTTTTATTGAATGATTTATTGAATTTATTGAAATGGTTTATAACGGTTTGATGACTCATACCCAGCTCTTGACCGATGCTACGACTGCTACTATGTCGGTCTCTTTCGACCAATTCAGCGATTTTATCGCAACTTTCGACGACAGGCCTTCCGGAGCGTGGCGCATCTTCGACCACCTCTACACCAGAACGAAAACGTTAAAACCATCGTTGTGCGGTGGAAATGTAAACTGTATCGGGTCCATAAACTGCACAAATTTTATTGGCGGTTTGAGATGCATTTTTGCCTTTATCGTAGTAGTACTGTAAAATATGCCGTAATTTCTCTTTATTTTGCTCCATGTTTGCGACGCTATAACTCACGAACGACTTAAAAGAAACGAAAATCAATCAAACACGTGTTATCGAGTGAAATGAGCTTTCCAAAAAGGTATAGCATGACCCGATGCGACGAATAAAACTAGAACTACGCGCTTTCAGCGCCAACTAGCGAAAATACCGCAAGACTTTTTTGACAACCTAATATTATATCTGGGTGCTTGTGGTGATGACACACAACATTCGTATAAACTATTCATCCATGGTATTTCGAAAATGTTTTATGTTGTGACAAAATCAACACCATAAGCCTGTACTATCAATAGCACCCTAGTATTTCAATAATTCCACATGCATTATTAATTTGCATGCAATTAAAATTTTATGCGCACAAGATAAGTCGAAAAGAGATTAAACATAAATGTAGTCACATTTAATTGGCTTATTGACTTAATATTGACATAATTAAATCAAACTAAAGAAAGTACGATATTTAAATACTTTTTTTATACATTATGCTATATTGTATCCGCATTTGTTGCTGTGCTTGTGATTAAAGTAAAGGTGATTATGCATTCATTTCAATAAATAATCCCGTAATCAGATAAAAGTCACTTCGCTTTTTCTCATTAAATATTTGGCTAACCGATTGTGTCAATTTATATAATAGTTACATAAGACGGATTATTTCTATATTTGGCTATGTTTATGGGAGTTTTGTGTGTTTGAGAAACGAATCTGACGGCAAATGCGTTTTACGGGGCTTCAAAAACAAATTTATTAAACATTTTTGCTTTAATATTCAACTTAAGTTGAGGCTCAGACAAACAAGCGAAAAATTCTACCAAATCAGCGCATTTATGTTTTGCTGTTTACTTTTAAGGTTAACTTATTGAATGGAATCAATAATTTTTCAACGAATTTTAGCCATGATTCTATCAGTAAATACAGTGATAATCAAAATTTCAGAAAACTGTGCTTCGAAGTGCGAATATTTTCCCTTACGTGTATATTAAGAAATTCTTATCAGTTTTACTATCTCTAAATTGATCACAAGTATACATATTTAAATGAAATTCATTTGAATAAAATTTCCATTTCGAATTTAGAATCACTGTAAATTTTTAATACGGATAGCTAAGTGCAACCCTTCGGCAAGAGGAGAGAGAGAGTTTCAAGTAGCATTGTTTTGTAAATCGATCGAATTTGACAAGAGAAGAGAGGTCGACAGATTCACATAACGGCCGAATTCCTCAGACAGTCTCTCCACACATCGTTCTCCACCATTAGACATCTCTGTGACGTCATTGTGGCAAATTTTGTGAAAGGAACTTAACCTACATCCTTACAAGATCAAATCGACGCAAGAACTGAAGCCGCTTGACCACCAGAATCGTCGTATGTTCGTGAATCGGTCTAAGCAACAACTTGAAAATATTCCGGATTTTAATAAAAGAATCATCTTCAGCGATGAGGCTCATTGGTTCTTGAGGGTGAATGGCTTCATCAAAAAACAAAATATGCGTTATTGGGCAGGCAGCAATCCACACGTACTCCATGAGTCATCATTACATCCCGAAAAAATTACTGTTTGGTGCGGTTTATGGGTCGGCAACGTTATTGGGTGATTCAGTGATGACCAAAACCGGAACCGCTACCACTCAATATAACCTTATATTTTTGGAACAAATTGGATGATATGAACTTGGACCACATATTGGGTTGCAACAGAACGATGCCACAAGCCACATAGCAAATGTCACAATCTATTTATTGAAAACCAAGTTTGGTGAATGTGTTCTCTCACGTAATGGCCCAGGCAATTGGCCACCATGGTCGTGCGATTTGACGCCGTTAGACTATTTTCTGTGGGGCTACGTCGAGTCTATGTTCTATGACAACAAGCCAGCGACGATTGATGAACTTCGTACGAATAACGAACGTGAAATTGTAGCAGTATCGGCCGTTTATGCTTAAAAACCGTCGAAAATTGGGTTCAGCGTCTGGACTTCTGCCGCACGTGTAAGTTGACAACAGTGAATTTGTCCTAAGTCGTCAAGAGAAGACTTGGAAATAAATTTAGCAGCATTAAAAAGGCAACTGCCGAGACTGAGGACTATTTTGAAGCAAGAGACAAGTCTTACTCACAAATAATATCGATAAGTTGGAAGATCGCTATAAACGGTGTGTCAAGGCACGCATACGGAAAAACTTAAAAAAGGATCAACAAATTATAACAGTTTAAGTATCTTTCCGTCGTCTCTCTACATTTCCAGTCAGACCATAAGAAGCTCAGTAAATACCAACAAGTGTGCACTGAATAGGTATGCAATCACATTCATTTCAAATGAATGCTGCTCTTGTTGCATACCATTTTCAATACTTTTCGAAGCCGGAAGAAAA
>JAPZAG010003024.1:0-12907 GCA_027475135.1 Bactrocera correcta | reverse complement strand
AAAATCCAATTCTCAGTTTTTTTTTTTTTTGGTTTTCTAAACTCGTATTTGTTCACTCTAGATTATCGTGTAGGGAGTTATTCTGAGCATTTTTTTTCCGTGGGGTCATCGGCGTCGTAATCGCCGAGTTGAAAATATTTTTTTGTTTTTTTTTTTTAATTTCAGAATTTTTTTTGTCAATGTTTTTAACAATAAGAAATAAGTAGGTGAAGGATTTGTGAGTTAAAAGTTCTAAAATTATATTCTTAAGAACAGTTTTAGAATTTAGAATTAGGAAATAAGAAAAAACTGGGATCATTAACGAAAATTTTATTACAGATGTTTTCGAGTTACGAATAGAATACAAAAAGTAAAAGAGTGTTGTCCTGAAAAGCACTGGTCATTATAATATATATGTATATATGTATATCTTTTCATATCTAACCACTAAATATACACACAAAATTTTTTGCTCTAAATTTTTTCACATTCCATGTACATAATTTGAGCCAGTCATTTTTATCGCAAATTTCCTAATTTCCACGATAACATGCGACGGAACGCTCATTTGAATATTTTGTGAATTTTTGGAAATTTTCGTTGTCGTGTTCGCTATCAGTTCGGTCATTGGCTATTTCATTTCTCATTTTACAATTTTTCAACATTAGACGCCGTTTTATGGCAACACTAAACAAATTTGTAGCGCGATCGGTTTGAAGATAGACTACATATATTATATATGTATGTACATGCATACTTACATACAAATGTAAGTCATAAAAGCAAAAGCACAGAAAAAATTGAAGAAAATAAAAACGAAAAGTGAAAAGTGCATATAAAAAGTATGTAAAAAAGCATAAAATATATATCGCTGCCGTCAAGTACTGTGGCCGATTCACAAACACACACACACTCACATGAACTCTACGCGCTTATCTACAAACAAATTATACCCACACCGACTGCTTGGACTTACAGACAAGCTTCTATATAGTTGCTGTAGCGCCAGCCCCTAGTTTTATACACACATACATACATACATACATACATTTACATGTGTCTAGTTGCCTCGATTCGTCTCCTGTCGCGGCTTTTATCATCGAGACAAGTTTGTCTCTTGATAACCTTTTTGCCTTTATTACTCGCATATAAAGATACCGAGCGCATATATATATATTTGTATATATGTTTAAGTGTGTATGTGTACATATGTAAATGACTGCAATGTCCGTGTGCAATGATGCGGTTGGTCGTCTATCATTCGTGGCTCCGTCTTTACTTAATTCGTCAGTTTTTTAGTATTCCATTGCTTTCTATTCACCAAAGTCGAATTCACTCTACAAAGAGCAAGCAAACGATTTTACGGTTCGATTTGCTATAAGCATTGCGTTAATTCTTTTTCTTTTGTTTTTTGGTACTTATTTAACAATTAAAAACGTTATTTTATTCAAATGTTAAAACAGGCGCCAGTGCGGGTATATTGCTAGGCGGTGAAGAGGCTATAAAATTGTATGAACATAAGTTGTTGTTGGTTTTCTTCAGCTTAAGCAGCTTCTGAGGCTTCGTAAGCTAGAAGACCTACGAGTATATCGAAACTATTAAAGTTCTTAGAGCTAATACGTTTGGGAAAAGTACGCTAACTAGTTGATAAGAGAACTCGATTCATTCAAGATGAAGCTTTTTTTCGCCCTCAGGTGTTTGTTTGCAACGAAGTTAGAATACACTTTATAAACAAAAATTTTTTCATTTATGTAAGAAGTACATACTAAGGTGACATTTGAATTTAAACTGCGCGCGTCGAAGGATTTGGAGAATTATTTTTTTTTTAGGTTGGTAGTACTGTCAGTCACATTTTTGTCAAATTTCATGCCAAAATTTTCTTTAGTGTTTGAGATACGTGTCGTTTTGTGAGCTCCTAAAAGTGAGTTTTTCGTTTTTTGCGATGTCGAAATTTGTTGAGCAAAGAATTTTCATTAAATTTTGTTTATGGAATCAATTTTATGTTGCGGTTACGTTGAGGATGGTGCAGAAAGCCTTTGTTGATGAGGCTATGTCTAAGAAAATGTTTACAAGTGGTATAGTGAGTTCCAAGCCGGCCGTGAACGTGTCGAGGACGAAGAGCGTCCAGGGCGACCATCAACCTCAACCGACAAAGATCAAATCAAATCAAAGATTTGGTGTTGAAAAACCGCCGATTAACAATTAGAGACCTTGCTTATGAAGTTGGCATATCGAAAGGCTCAGCCAATATCATTTTGAAGGATGTTTTGGGCCTCACGCGCGTCAAATCTCGACAGATACCGAAAACATTGAATTTCTTGGAAAAAGGGCGTCGCGTGGAAGTGTGTGAAACGATGCTTTCCGACTACCAGGGTGTCATGAAATGCATTATAACTGGCGATGAGACTTGGATCTATGCTTACGACCTCGAAACAACCGATCAATCGAGCGAATATCGTGCCAAAAGAGAGCCGAGACCAAAACAATCGCGCAAAAGTCGCTCAAAAAACAAGGTCATGTTGACTGTTTTCCTCGATTATCGTGGTATTTTGCATTATAAATTTCCTTCCAACCGGTCAAACAGTCAACAAGGAATATTATTTGAACGTTATGCGTCCTTTGCGTAACACTATCCGTCTAAAAAGGCCGGAATTGTGGAAAGACAATTCTTGGTTTTTACATCACGATAATGCACCATCCCATACTGCGCTCGTAATTCGTGATCATTTCGCCAAAAACTAAACCCATATCGTTCCGCAACCACCGTATTTACCTAATCTGGCACCGTGCGACTTCTGGCTGTTCACCAAGCTCAAAAGACCGCCCCGGGGACACCGTTTTTATACGATAGAGGAGATTCAAGCCGCTGCGAAGACGGAACTGAAGGCCATCCCGGAAAGTGACTACAACCAGTGTTTCGAAGATTGGAAAATCCGTTGACATAAGTGCATTGCATCGGAAGGGGATTACTTTGAAGGGTATAAAATTGATTTGGAAGAATAAATAAAGAATTTTCAAAATAAATACAATGTCACCTTATTTTTTTTGGGCATTGTGGTATAAGAGGTGTGTTCAAAAAGTATCGCGAATCGTAACAACCTAACAAGTTTTCTTCGATTGCAGGGGCATGGTGCATCATGAGTTCTTGCCACAAGGAAGAATGGTCAATAAGAAATATTACCTGAAAGTTATGCGCAGTTTGCGCGAAGCAATCCGCCAGAAACGCCCGGATTTGTGGAAGAACAAAAATTGGCTTTTGCACCACGATAACGGCCCTGCTCACACACATCGTTGCTTGAGCGCGACTTTTTGGCCAAAAACAACACACCAATGATGCCGCAGCCACCGTATTCCCCAGATCTTGCCCCCTGTGTTTTTTTTCTTGTTCCCTAAACTGAAGAGGCCCATGAAAGGACGACGTTACGCTTCTCGTGACGAGATAAAGACGGCATCGAAGGAGGAGCTGAAGAAGATAAAAAAAAAATGATTTTTTGATGTGCTCCGAGTATTGGAAAAACCGTTGGCACAAGTGTATAATATCTCATGGGGATTGACATAGTTCAGGTAATCAAGACACAGCGAAAAGAGACGCTAAATGGGTCATGTTGTCCGGATGGATGAAAACACTTCAGCTCTGAGAGTATTCGACACAGTACCCGCTGGGAGAAGTACAGGAAGAGAAAGACCTCCACTGCGTAGGAAAGACTATGTGGCTAAGGACTTGGTTGCTTTTGGTATCTCAAATTGGTACCAAGTTGTGAAAAGAAGAAACGATTGGTGCATTGTTGTTAACTCGGCTATAACCACATAAGCCTTGTCTACGTCAGTAAAGAAGAAGGATCTGATACCAGAGATTACGACAATTGCACGGTTTCTTGATTATTCTTCCTTAACAAGATCTATTTAGCCTTAACTCTTGGATCTTATACCTTACGGTTCCTTTAAGGAATATGCGCAAATCGAAAAAAAAAGCCTAAAGAGATTTGTCATGGTTTTAAAGTGCCTTTTGAAACTGCATATCTAGCTGTACGTTCTTTAACAGTCGAAGTGCGATCCTCTTTCCTTTCTGTTTTTTTTTTCAATTCAATCTGTTTTTCAAACTTGCTAGCGTGCTTACTCGGAGTAAAATGATCCGATTACTACCAAATCAAATATTTTTTCCATGTTCTGTATATAGTCCTCCAAACAATAACCGATCAAAATTTTTGACAAAAAATTATCTCCGACAATAGCCAATTTAGCCAAGTCCATCTGTCTATTCGTCTTTTCATAGCTCAATTTTTGAGCAACGTCCTCTTCTGCCCGAAAAGCGACTCATTTGTCGAAACAGCCGATATCGGACAACTATAACTATCCGGTCTTGCGATAGCCGGGTGTAAGTGATCGGAACGCACCCGGAATTGCATTAGGGTAAGGATGTTTTCTTCTGCAACAAGAATTATTATAACAAGCAGCTGTCATACAAACTAAGAGACCGAACTCAAGTCCTTATATAGAAATCTATATACCACCATAGCATCTAGATACCATTTAAACTGATCTATCACAATCAGATAAATATCTTTTTATACCGCTTTATGCTATAGTAAATGCACCATTGAAGAGTATTATAGCTTCCGTACAGCCGAATTTAAGGTTTTTGTTGTATTAATTTACATTCACGGAATCACTGCTGCAGTGGAGGACCCTTTCTTTGCGTGGTAGGAAATCGCTTGTAACTCTAAAAGTTATAGTTTTTTTCTTCGAAAATTTTACCGTGTATTTTTAAGGGCTTACATGGGTTTTACCGGGTAAAAAAACATCATTTTTTCAACAATTTTTTTCTCATGTAAAAAAAAAAAACTATTTTATTAGAATTTTTTATTGTTGCAAATATATGTACACTATTAACAAAGAAATTTTGAAATTTTTGAAAAATTTTAACTCGGCCATTGCGACGCCATTTCCGGTGACAATTCGGAAAAAAGATGCGTCTTAACTTAGAACTTGGGCGTAGGAAAAAAAATGAAAATTGGATTTTTGGAAGACATTTCGGATCAAATTGAAAATTTAGAGCAATATTGAGAGGTTTTGTGGAATTTAATAAGACAATAAAAAATTCGAATTTTGGAAACCCCTAATCCATTTTTTTATTTTATTTTATAATTTGAAAATCTGACTTTAAATAAGTGATCAGCGACCCTAAAAAACCCCCCTGTACAAAGCTTTATGAAAATTCAAAAATTTTTTTTCTGACCACCATTTTGTATTTTGAAAATTTACCTTTAATTTCGAAATCAGTGACCTCGAAAATGCCTTGATACAAAATTTTATAAAAATTGAAGGATTTCTTAAAAATTGAAGAATTCTTTGAAAATTCAAGAATTTTTTGAAAATTGAAGAATTTCTTGAAAATTCAAGAATTTTTTGAAAATTTTGACGGCCATATTGGATCCGCCATTTTGTATTTTGAAAATTTGTCTTTAATTTCGTCAAGTAAAATCCGACATGTATTTTGAGGTTAGGAAAAAATCCTGACGTGATGGAACAAAACGGACTTCAGATTCGGTTTCAACGGCGCAAAATACATATAATACACCATGTTTGATCAAAGAAACCTTTCATCGCCTTTTTTTTGGGGACCTGTGTGGCTTCTTTGATATATTGTACCTACAATATCAAATGCGCCTCTAAAACAATAAAAAAGCAACATATATGTATATGTCAGCACTGTTTTGAAAATTTCAATCGTGCAACCATTTTGAGGGTTGACCTTTTCGCAAATACAAAGTGCTGAAAAAACCAGCTGTAGCAACTCTGCCAAATTAAGTGGAAACTCATAACTTAAGCAACTGAAAGGTGGATAATGTCAAAGAAAAATTAAAGAGATAAAAAATGGCAAATCAAAAAGGTCAAAAAACAATTTGCAACAACCAAAAACGCGCGGAGCAGCAATCAAAAGTGCAAAGTGCGCTCGTCTGCTGCAAACGACGACACGCGTGCGAGCAATTAAACTCTTTCGCCAGCAAGCATGAAACACCACTAGTTGTTGTTATTGCTGTCATTACATAATAGCGGCGAAATTGATTTACGTCGAAGGACTTTGATTGTTCCGCCCCTCTCACTCTCAGCGTAGTGGAGGAAGAAACGTTTTTTTTTTAATTTTTTTTTTGCGCAAGCCATTGAAGCTCAACGCCTCTTTTTGCGATCAACCGAATTGGCACCTAATCAAGTGGAAGATTTAAAACGCACTCAAACGTGCAATACAAATGCATATATGTGGTGTGAGTGTGTGTGTGTGCTCATTTGAGTGTTGTAATTTGCGCGCCTCGTCAGCGAACACACAATATTGCAAACAATAAAAGCGATCAACAACAATAACAATTGTCATAAACACTAATGTCATCGCAAGCCAAAGCATATATTTTACATACATACATAGTATACATATGTATATATATACATAAAAACATATTTGCAAACATAACGCACGCATGAGCGCCACACAGCGACGCTTTTACGCCACGCTTTTGCGCTTCTGTCACTCAAGTGGGCGTCCGCGCGGGGTGGCAACTTTTGTTTTGATTTGTGTGCGTTCACATTGTATAAATGTATGTGATTATGTAAGTTTGTATGTATGTATGTCTGCGCTATTTCAAGGCGTCCCGGTCACTCAACTGTGAATAAAACCGAAAAAATGGGCAGTTCCTGTGTTTCTGCTTGGTCGGCTGCTTGGCCGCATTCCATTTTTGCACAATTACACACTTACGCGCATATGTAAGCTTCTTCTAGCAAATCTTTTGTGTTTTTCCTATAAGGAAGAGCACGCGTCTTTCTCTTAATATTCATATTCAAATGCATACAAATTTGTAATTTCCTATTCAACTTAAGCTCATTTTCTATGACCAAAGCAGGGAAGAGTATTCACACATAGGATTACATATGTACATACATACATATGTATGCACAATGACGGGAAATTTTTTTGGCAAAGCGTTTGAAAAATTAAAATTATCTAAACATTTTTGTAAAAATTTAAAAATAACGGTGAGATTGATTTCTTTAATTGAAGTTTTTTTATGGGGGAAAGGGATCGCGTCAATATGGAAGACGTCCACAAAATATCGAATACCAGCCGAAATATACAACAAAAACGGTAAAACATGTAGGTGCGAGTTTCATGATTTCGGCACGCTTTTCTTGACAAAGTGTGGGACCCACTTACTGGATTAAGAAAAACATGACTGGTGATTCGTATGTCGAAATGCTGTTGTATGCCAGTGAAGAAATGCGGATTATTTGGATGTTTCAGTAGGACAACGATCCCAAGCATACAAGTAAAATATGTCAACACATAACACAGTCCCTTGGCATCAACCCAGTCGAAAATTTGTGAACTGATATCACGGAATCAGTGCCCGAATGTAAGCCGACATCAACCACGCAACTATGGGAGGTTATGAAGAACGCTGGGTGTCTATTTTCATCGAAAGTTGCCATAAACTTGTTGATTTAAACCACGACGCTGTGCTGCAATGCTAAAAAATTAAGGTCACGCAACTAAACACTAATTTCATAAAAAGACAGTATCCAATTTGAAAAAAAATACATATATACATATATGGGTGTTTCCATGAAATGGTCCACCGTGACTTAAAAAATCAAAACGCTCGCAGAATTTTTTTAGACACAGAAAATGGAAGAAAACTATTGATATTTTACTATGCAAAAAAAATTTCAGCTCATTATAATTTTAAAATAAAAGAAATTGTATGCAAAACTTATGATTCTTTTATTCACTTTAAAAGCTGTAGAATGTATTACTTTTAATCGCTGCTGACGAAAGAAATATATATGTAATATCGCAATTTGGTATATACATAAGTAATTGATACAACTCCAGATGTATATAAAAATGAGAGAAAAGATCAAACTGCACATCGATAACGGTATTTTTTTTCAGTTCTATTTCGGCAACATTCGTATGTCACGTGCGTAATGCAATAGGACCACATGGTGCCATTATTCGCGCACTATCTGTTTGAGTGTTTTTTTTTTATTTAGATTGTAAAGCAAGTTTAGTATTTGCTAAAAAGATTTATTAATACAAATAGCGTTCTACAAAAATTAATTTTTTTTCTTAACTTTTGAAATTTGTCACGTGCGTAATGGTAAGTACGAAAAATTTAATGCTCTTAATTAAAGTTCATTTGATAAATATTATTTTACTTTTACAATACATATTACACCTAGATGTCACGGAATGCTAAACATCAAAATCGGTGGAGGGAGAGGCTTAAGCAAGATGGAAATAAGCTTAAGGAACATAAAGAAAAACAAGCTGAAAGAATGCGTGAATATCGGAAGAGAAAGGCATGCGAGGCCAAAAATAATTCAAAAATATTGAAAGAAAAAAGAAATAGAGATCGCGTTCGACAACAAAAGTGTAGAGCAATGAAAAAAAAAATTCAAATACCCAATTCAAAAGTGGTTACAAGTGTAAACAAACACTAGCCAAAGCTATAAAGAAGGTAGAGAGGGTGTTACCAATGAACGCAATAAAGAGAGATGAAGTTCTACAAGCTTTATATAAAAAGTATCCCAAGCTCTCGAATAATGAAACTGAGACACTAGTATGTTCAAATGATAATATGCCGGAAAACATTAAAGCAGTCCACGAGTTTTATATCCGAGATGACATAAGTGTTCAAGCTGCCGGCCGGAAGGATACTTTAATCTGCAATAAGCTAGTAGTTGCAAAGCGTTTTATGATTGTATATGTATCAGAAGCTTATCAACTGTACAAAAGCGAGGTCACTTCAGAATATCTTTGTAAATCCCAATTTTTTCACCATCGGCCCAAAAACGTTAAATTAATGGAGAAACTTTCGCATAATATGTGTGTATGTAAATATCATGCGAACTTCACATTTTTGCTAGAGGGATGTCATAAAGCTATGCCTCAGTTTCCATCTCATTTTGAATCTTTTTTGAAATTAACATGCTGCAATGTATTGAACGAAAAGTGCATGATTAGTGACTGTGATAAATGTATACGGGATCTAAAACATGATTTGGTGCCTATATATTTTCTATCCAAAATGGAAGAAAATGTTAATTGGAGCTATTGGAGGAAAGTTAATGATCGCTTAACATTAAGCTATACCATAGCGCCATTATCGGATTTGTTACATGAACTGGAAATTCAGCTGCCAGCTTTTAAACTTCATTATTTTATAAAGAGCGCTCAGCAAAGATATTTTAAGGACAAAAAGAATAATTTATGTGATGATGAATTAATTTTGCAAATCGATTTTGCAGAAAACTATCGATTGATCAATCAGTATGAGGTCCAAGAAGCTCACTTTAGCTACCAACAAGTTACTATTTTCACTTGCGTTGCATGGATGCGAGATCAAACTGAATCTTTCGCTGTCATTAGTAACAAACTTACCCACAACAAATTTGACGTCTATTGTTTCCTTACAAAAATTTTGCACAAAATTCAAAGTCAATTCGAAGAAATTTCTACGGTTTTTATATTCTCTGATGGCAGTACCAGTCAATTCAAAAATAAGTATATTCTCACCAGCATTCCTTCGTTTGTTAGCGAATTTGGCTTAAAGCATTTAGAGTGGAACTTCTTTGCAACTTCGCATGGCAAAGGCGCAGTCGATGGAATCGGCGCGGTGGTGAAGCGGAAAGTTTGGCAAGCGGTTAAAGCAAATAATATTATTTTACCGGATGCCTTTGCGTTTTATGAATGTGCTGGCAAAATCATCGAAGGAGTTCGTCTGTTATATATCTCATCAAAAGAGATTGAAGACTTTTCTCCACCATTAATTGAAAAATGGGAAATTGTCCGCGGCATTCCAGAAATACAAAAAATGCATTGCTTTTCCTACCAAGATAACGAATATATAAATGTTGCTCGAACAGGATACTCACTTAAGGAAAAAATTAAGTTAGAATAATTTTATAGTATTCTTTTTTTGATTTTTTATTTTTCATTTTTAAATAAAAGTTTAAGTTTTTTGTCAAAATTTCTGAAAATATATGTAAAATTACTAAAGTATGTATGAAGGTAAAAAGTGTCACGTACGTAATGTCACGTGAGTAATAAATTTATTTTTTTGTCTTAGCCAAACCATGCTCAGTTGTTTTAGAAGCAAGCATGAATTATGAAGCTCCATTATTAACCTTTATAAAAAAAATTTTTCCTGGATAAAAATCTCCTACAATTCGCTTACTTTGGCATTTTTTCTTACGGCTCTGAAAGCGATTTCCATTTTTGTCACGTGTGTAAGTCAACTTTGATTGTCTGGAACTTGGGTACCCATTGCTTAATTTTCCAATAATAATACTTTTTGGAAAGAACTCATCACATACAATGCAGCGATCCTAAAATATATGACTTTTTCCCATTATATTTCTATTTTTACAACATTCAAACGCAATTAAACGTGTACAAATGTCGCGTGCGTAACTATGGAAACACCCATATATATATTACTATGTACCTTTTTGTCGAAATTTCTGGTTAAATTTGTTAGAATATTAAGTTTTTGAGCGCTGAAATTTCTAATATTTTTTATTTTTTATTTGGTTTTTGATATACGTATTTATTATGCATTGAAATTATTTAAATAATGACTTTTTTTATGATTTGTCTTATTTATTGTTAGGGCTTTTATGGTATTAAATATTTTCTTTTTTATAAAGACGAAGTCGCATAATTTTTTAGCAGTTCCTTTTCTAGGTTTGCACCTACTAATAATTTGACCACATCTGTATAAAAACAATAAAAACTTTAGCAAGTTTGCGTAAAAAATCAGAATTATACAAAGAGAAATGAAAATGTGTTTCTACCTTTAAAAAATTAATACACGGAAAATATGATATTTATGTACTAATACTCAGCTACATATGAAATGTATGTATATCACACAAGTAAATTGATTCTGTGAAAAATAAATAAGTATAAAATATCAAAATTTTTAAATTTATTTCTTATTTTGTATAAGCCATAATAAAATACACAACAATGAGCATACATATGTATGTATGTCCTAAGCAATGCAGCAATTCGTATTAATATAGGTGTATGTAAATACATAGTATGTAGTACATATTTGCGACACTTCATTTCAATACTTATATCGCGTCATCTATTGATCGTGTGTCACGATAGCGTGACACCTGCTTGTCAATTTACCCCAACAACACTCCTGCATATGACTGTTTACTTTCTTTATACTAATTCATATACTTATTTCGTTTGTATGTATTTAATTTGTTTATTTCACTTTTCAACTTAGGTTAATACTTTTGATATTGATTATTATATATTATATGTATGTATGTATGTATATAGGATTACACTACTTACCATATTTGAAATAGTTGTTTAAGATGAGAATTCCTCTTATTAGTTTTTCTTTCCTTGTTGTGCAAATCACATTTACGTATATCTGTACATACCATACATACAAAGTACTTACTATGTATGTATATATATCGCGTCTTATAATGGCACTGTTGAATAGTTATAGGTTATATTGACTAGCGCACATATTTTATATCACTTCATACGTATGTATAGACATACAATTCAAACCCATATATGCACATTCAAACGTTTTTTATTTACGCTGCATCTACGCTACGACTTAGCAGCCACACGATCTTCAAAACCAATGAACACTCACTCACTGAACTCATTCACTGCATATACTACATACATATATTTCCTTGGCATTTATAGCAGTTTCAACAAAATTTTAGTTTCTTAAATATCACTTTACATTTACTTTACTAATAATAAAACACTTCTTTGAACACCACTGAATTAAACAAAATGCGATTATTAACACAAACTTCTTAACATCACAAACGCACATTCGCCATTTGCTGCGAGCAGAGCACCCACTTCACTTCGGACCGCACTAATAATGCAACTAAATAACTTTAATATATTATATTCACACTAAGCACTGCGTTTGCATATTTGGCGATACAAAACTAATATTTATTTAATTTAAATACACACTACTTATTTGAATATTATTTGAAAATTTATAGCGCAAATTGAAGCTTCTGGAATTACAAGTGACATTTTTTTCTTCAACTGCACACGCCTCTCTCTCTATACAGAAAAATGTTTGGTAAAGTAGCGAGTAATGGTAAATTGTGACCGGCGGATTTATGCTCTCATCACTTCTTACAAAAGCATTAAACACAAAAACAAATAACAGAAAAATTCGCGGTTAGCTGCAGCAGCGAAAAGAAATTATGAGCGCAGAGACAATAAGAAGAACAACAAACGCACACGGCAAAGGCGTAACTATGTATGTATTTGCGTGATTTTGACAATCAGTGCAGCAAAGAAGTGTTGGCTAGTTAAGAGTGTATGTAGTTATGTATGCATGAATGTATCTTGTGTAATGTGTTTGTGCCAATGCACGCATATTGTTTAATGTTGGCAAATAACAACACAAAGTGAAGTAGAGAGTTAGAGATCAACTAATGAGAAATCTATGCTACTCTGGGACGTGTGAGTGTAGGTGGTAGCAACAAATTATATGCAAATGTCATCAATAACGGATATGCAATTCGTTTTTCGTCAATTATAGCGAGTCAAACGAAAGTTGTGGTGTAAAAATTATTCCGTTTTGCAAAATTGTTGAATAAAAACTTAAAATGTGTGTTTATTTAGTGTTTTTAAATGTGAAAAAGTAGTGCAAGTGATTTGTGAAATTAGTGTAAATAGTTAAATTGTGTTTTAAGTACAAAATAGTCATTATACGTGCATAATTGCAGATTTTCAATCGAGCCTCTTGCAGTTACTAAAAAGTGTCGCCGTGCTCATTCATTTTGAAGGTCAAGATTTAAGCGTACCTGTGAGAAAAATGCGGTGGCTGTTACTATGGGTTTTACAAAAATTATGTAT
>JAPZAG010003023.1:0-12907 GCA_027475135.1 Bactrocera correcta | reverse complement strand
TTTTTAAATTAAAATTTTTCAAGTAATTTTAAATATTTAAGAATAGTATTCAATATTTTGAATTATAAATTTCTTAAATCTCAATTTAATTTAGCATAATTGGTCACAATATTTTTGGTTAATCCGTATTTTGCTAACACAAATAGATTCGACGGTTTTCCTACACGTGAACATGCAACAGTTGCCCATGAGAAAAACATGGATTTTCCAAATCTAAACCACAAATGGACATTGTTTGACCTTGAGGTTTATTTATCGTCATTGTAAAAGCTAAACGAACTTAAATTATAATCTCCTGAAGGGTATCGTAAAATCCGGTGGTATCACTTAACCTTTAGACTTTCCAGATAACATGGTTCCTTCAAAAGTATTTTCGGTGATTTTTTTGTTAGCCAAACTCTAAGTATTATCTCTAAGTATTATAACACATGGCCAGTGCCATGCTAACATAAAAATTGAAAAAGTAAGAAAAATTGAATATTTTAATCCAAATTATTTTTCTATTGACAGGATTCAATTTATAATCGCAATATTATTTTATTTAAAATTCTTTGCCTATTATTTGCCAGTCACAATTATTCGTGAGTTCCAAAATATTCTAACAGATGACGTTAACTGTTGGCTGGATTGAGTAAGTATTCAATAGATGGCGCTAAGTCTCCAGCGTTGCGTTGGCAGGTTGTCATCATGAATGATCACTATAGCACCCTCAATGAGATCAGGTGAAGTTGTTGTCCACTTTATACATGCTCGTAGTTCATTTACATAGTCCGCAGGCCACCGACCCCAAAAAAACTTTGCTTGATGGCAGTGATTGTGTTGTAACGATCAAGATGTGAGACGGTCTTTAGCTCTAGTGAGCGCTCTGACAAGAAAAGCAATGAATCTGATGACATTGAACATAGCGGACGTGTATTAAGAATGACTTCCACTTCTACAACTCTTCGAATGTCAATTAAGTGTTTGCCAATGTGCGATTTAAAAACTCTTTCGCGCTCTATACAGCAGGTTTCCAGGGGCCGCCGAAATGAGGTGCCCTGAGTGGACAGCTTTAGTTACGGGGCACACGAATACAGCTAAGTATGAATTGGTAGGTGTTTCCTCGAATATGTGTTAATTGGTCCACAAAAGTCTATTCCGCAACGTTCAAATGGACGTGCAGGTGTTATACATGTAACTGATAGTGGCTTATTACCAGCACTGGTTTTTAACGAACAAGTAAAATTCTAATCTATTGAAGGCGACCAACGTCTTTTGGCTTCTGGGAGATTGGTAAATCTGCATAATCCAGACGCCAACCAACCTTTACAAGTTCAAAACCGGTCAAAACCAGACAATGGTGACCTGTTGCCCACGAACGTTGAGGGCGTAATATAGTGTTGTTTTACCCAATGTAGTATTATATTATTTGCGAGTCAGTTCAAAAGAAAGTAGTTATGTAAACAGAGATGAATATGTGCTTTATCTTAGCATATAGGCAAGCGAGAAGTTTGTCGCCGCAAAATTCGAGTTTTGGGAGAGTTTACCTTTTTACTGTTGCGACCCTTGATTTCGACGTGAGTAAATATACAGCAACCTGTTCGTCGGAGTCTTATGTGCGTATGTAGATCTCCGATCCGCATGGACGAAATGATACGTCGTAGAACTCATGTAACTTTACAGCAAACTGTTAGTCGAAGTCTTCTGTGCATATGTAAATCACCGATCCGTATATACGAAATGATGCGACGCAAAATTCATGTAACCGTACGTATTGGGTATAAGTGTCTGGCAGATGCAAAGGACGGTGTTCGATTACTAGGAATCGCCGACGAGTCATGTCCAATGAGGATGTGTGTGCAGATGGATTATCCTTAAATGGCAGCTTCACAATTATGGGTCCAGTCTTGATGTGTTGTGGATATGAAATGACGTTCACAAATCCGTGACATGTTTGTGTTGATAGAGTCTTCGCTAAATATCAAAAAGATTATTAAGGCGGTATAGTTCTTCGACTGCTATCTTCTAGAAATCACCCAGCCAAATAATGTCTTTTACAACATAGGTAAATTCGTGCCAAGTTTTATTTAATCAACAGCGAGAGCTTAGAAAAATGCCTCTGTTCCAAGCAACAAATCGATGCTTCGAGGTTTGAAGAAAGTGTCATCAGCCAAAGTTGTGTTAGCTGACAAGTTCCAGTTTATTGTGTTAATTTCAGCGTCAGGTTGGTATGCAATATGGGGTGTGATAACAAAGTGGAGCGAAAGTTGAATAGTTGATGTGCGGGGAAAGTGAAGATAGTAGAATATAATATGCGTGTGTTTAATGCATCTTGTCTCACGTTAAATCATAAAAGTTAATATGAGTTCAAACACATCAGCCCTTCTTTACAGAATAACCTAATCAATTTAGTCACAAATTGGCGTCTCCAATTCGTTTTTAATGTGGATATTCAGAAAATGGGACGACAAGGCTCCTTAATTTTTGAGGAATTACTCTATCGCTATGTGTCTAGGGTACCCAATACCAAATAATTGAGTTCTTTGGAGAGTATGGTTACCACTTCTGAAATAAGAGGGGTTGAGTTTTGAGATTTGCTTCACTTCCCAAAAAGGTGTGAGTAACTACTTAGGTTTCTTTTATTGTTAAATGAGATTTTTACGATATACTGTACCGGATACTTGGGTAGGTATATCCAAACTTCGTAGAATTCGTTCAGATATGAATGTGGCTTCCGATCCCGGATCAATGACAATCGATATCGATTTTGTTTTACCTAAACCATTGCAGTTCCGAATAATATCTGCTTTCCACTTACCTTGGGAGGGTCTTGAGTTTTCTGATTTACTGAAATATATAGTAGTAGTGTAGGCTTGGCGATTCGTATCAGGTTTCCAACTAGTAGCTGCTAGTACTTCCGGAATGGATCCGCAATATCAGCAGACGTGTTATCAGAAACGATGCCCTTTGTATTTTTCCCTACCCTCTTATCAAATCCAGTCACGTTAAAATACTATATATTTACACAGCACAAAGTATAAGCAAAGACGAGGATTGATTGCAACTCTTTTATGGAATTCAAAAGCTGTGATCTATTTACATCGGCTATCAGGCCTTTATTAAGTGGCCCAATTTAGTGAAGAAAAAGTGCATTTCAACCACGACAATGAATCGGCTTATATCTTCGTCACTACCATGTGTAGGCTATGTTCTCCATATGATCCTTTTCCAAACTTAAAGTAATTTGAGAGAAATGAAGTAGTAATCGCTCTAACGGAGGCCGAGTTTGCATGGAAGTATGTATCTCAAGATCAAATGTATCGAATTTTGGAGAAGTTATATTGAGAAATAAATAAAGAATACAAAATCGTGTCTTAAAAGGAAAATTTAAAACTCAGCTACTGGAGGGTATTTGTTTTTGTAGCTAGGCAAATCTAGGTGGTTAAAAAACCTTCAATTGTCTAGGAGCCAATTAGACAAGAGTGTTAGTGAGTGTTCTTCACTTATTTAATCCCAAAACTGTAATACGAGTACGAAACATTATTCTTATATTAACATATAGAAGAGTAGAGGCACCAATTTTATTTCTTTATGAATACTTCAGCTGTTTGTGGAATTTCAAGAGAATTTGGAATAAGGTCCATAACTTTGTTTTCCATATTTAAACCTATTGAATCATCCTTATAACAAAATTAGTGTAAGCAAGAAACCCCTTTACATCAAAGTTATATTAATTACTCAGCTGGATAATTAGTTTTGCAGTTTATTCAATTTAGTTTCGGTGTTCATTTTGTATTCATGACATAAATATTTAGCCTTGGATAATCCTGCGTCTTCTGACAACACGTCTGCCGCCTTTGCCGCCATTTCCCGGCATTACCGCCATTTGCGCGCTTTGTCCTTCTAATGATCTTGAGTCTTCGGGTGGTTCTTCTTCTTCGTGTGGTTCTTCTGCGAGTAGTTCTTCTTCTTCTTCTTCTCTTAACTTTCTTCTTTGTAGTTGTATTGGTAGCTGCTGTTGTTGTTGTTGTGGTGGAGGCGGTGGTGGTGGTTGTGGTATCTCCTGCTGCTGTAGTCGTGGTAGTAGCTCCAGCTGCTGTTGTCGTAGTAGTATCTCCAGCTGCTGTTGTAGTAGTGGTAGTATCTCCAGCTGCTGTTGTGGTAGTGGTGGTATCTCCAGCTGCTGTTGTGGTAGTGGTGGTATCACTAGCTGCGGTTGTAGTAGTTGTAGTATCATCCTGCGCCTGTACATATGTCAGGCAGGCCGCTATGGCAAGGAATAATATAAAGTAAAGTTTCATTTTGAAAGAAGTTAACTATTCAGTTCGTAGAAATGAACGTCTGCTGCTGAACATCTTAGTCTCAGAGGCTTTTATAGTAGATGTTCAAACCAAAACGCGCTGGCACGCACTATTACGCGTATTTGCATAGTTGCTTTGCAAAATTTTTATTTACACTAATTTTTTTCGTTGTTTAAAAAAAACTGTTGATCACTTTTAAGATTATCATGTGTTTTAAGTATCAAGTTCATTTTTAAGCCGCTGTCTCATATCTGCAGTTTTGATATAGTATCTTGAGGTATACAAGAGTTTCTTTTAATGTGACAAAATAGTTCCCCTCTACGAACTGTTAATATTGGGGAACTTCCGATTCTGCGAAAAATGTTATTTTGCCAAGAATAACACACCTTTTTTTCAAATATTTCGGATCAAAATATCGAAGCAAGGTTAATGCCTACGAGGAATGATATCTGCGTTCTGAATTTAACTTCCCATCGTTTCTTGATACTGAATGTGAGGGCTTCATTGTCTAAGGATAACTAGCGCATGACATACTAATCCTTGGCTTTATACCGGACATATCGGCTAATATCTAAGATATCTTAGCAAACTTTAGTGGACGTCTAATACAGCAGTAACGATGTGCAGTGAATTAAAATTATTTTTTTAATTATTTTAATATAAATTATTAGGTTGTACTCGTACGAAATGTCGTAACTAAGATTCACATCATTATTAACATACATATAGTATATGGTATAAGGTCAATTGGAAGTCTGAAAATAACTTCCTTTAACAGAATAACAGTTTCATTAAGGTACCTCTCATTCCATCACTAATATATCTGAAATGAAGTCCACCGGATGTTTAAAAATTCTGATATTAGTTATATGGGAGCAAGGGCAAGTTTCACTCGATATTATTCAGTTTAGACGCACATAAGGAATCATTATTAGGAAAACCCACTTCAACTCACATATTTTCCAACATAGGTAGAGTAAAGTAAACCGGAAGTTCGAAAATATTTATTTAGGTATGTATATGGGGGCTAAAGGAAATAATACGACGATTCAACAGAGTTTTGTTAGGTAGGCACATGTGAGAATCTTTCCGAAAAGCAAGAATATAGTATGTCTTACAGATTGACCGCTTTTGCGGAAAATGGAGGCTTGAAAAGTTATGGGTCGATTTTGACAATTTTAGACCTGTTTTGTGCTGATATATTAACTGCTGCTTGAATTGTATACTGGAAAGAGAAAGTAGCTGTGGTTGTAATCCGATTTCGCTGGTTTTCGCTGACCGATTTTACCTATTTTTGTGTGACTGTCTCACATTATGTGATATTCCCTCAAAATTATATTTCATTATTTTATGTACATATTGTTTAGTTTATATTTAATCATTGTGTAGAGGTTAAGGGAAGGATGTGGACAATATCACTAATTGTTGAATTATTTCGTATTACATAAAAGGTAATGCATTTCAATTTGCATTATATTTAAAATGACGATGTAGTTTTCCCTTAAGAAATGCAGTCGTAAAAATGTATATACCGAATAAAACGCTCGTTTTGCGAAATTGAATTGAATATGTAAACGGTTCATTATATTAAGTAAAAGTTAAGGAAAACGTTTTATGTCTGAAACGGTTTTGTGTATATTTATTTAGCCTTTAATAAATATTGAATATTTGAGTACGGCAAATTATTTTAGAGAAAAGTGTGTTAAGGTATGTGGACGTATGGGGCCGATTCCGTTTAAATAAAGAGAATTTGTGTTTGTATTTTCACGTTTTAAATTTCTCTTCTATTATATTCTGCTGCTGAACATTCTATTATATTCAGGGTTAAATTTATGTTTAATATACATATATACATAAATACACCTTTGAGTACTTGTACCATAATGTTAATTGTTTCATGTGTATATATTTTATAATTAAATTAGTTGAATTATAATTAATCGTATATTAACCGTTGCGATTTGGGTTATCTCCCTATTCGTGTTTAGGGAGTTTATCCGAGTTTTCTTGTATTGTATTGTGAGGTTATATCCAGTTTTTTTATTTTTATGTGACGATTTTATTTTGCGGGTTGAATTTTTACAACATTTTGCTATAGGGTATAATAGTTTTGTTCACTTAGTAGTTGTATGTTTTACATATGACATATGTATGTATATCCGGTCAATGATCAGTATGATTAGACGAGTTCAAACCGGGTGACTGTCTGTCTGTCCGTCTGTCCGCTATATGTTAATTGGCAAAAAAGTAAGAATGAGTTCGCACAATAAGGGCAAACCTAAAAAACGCCGTAGGTTAGCACTAAATTAAGATACAGAACTGTAATTCGGCTCAAATGATCGCACTAGTGTGCTAAGCATATTGATAAGTGGGCCTCTAATAGATTCATTGCACGATTCTCTCAAATCGTTCCAGCTAAAATAACAAAATTCAGAATGCGGTAAAGTAACGAAATTCTAAGATTGAATGGTATCGGATATAACCTAGCTCACTCCCTATATAACGGCACTGTTGAAAACTACTAGATGGTATTAGACACCACCTAGATGGTATTAGACAGGTTTATATGAGGCAGGGGTCAAAATTAGACATTTTTGGTTACACAGACGCGTCAGAACCCTCCTCATGTAAGTAAAGTGACATATTTTATTTTAATGTTCCTATGTCACAGTATGCAAACGGGCGAAATCAGATTACAACCTCCCCTAATTTCCATATAACACAATTTTAGTTCCTTTTGACCTTTCCCTTTCCAGTATAGAAATCAAGATGCAATTTAAAAGATAAAACATTGCACGAATAATACTTTTGAAGTCTGCCACCATCTGATAAAAAATTTTTCGAATCGAACCACGGCTAATCAAAACCTTAGATACCGAATATGCGGAACCCAATATCTATAGTTGACTTTTGACTGGAAATATCAGTCAATGTGTGAGTTAAGTGAAATCCAGAGAGAATCTGATAATAGGATGTCTATGTGTAAAAAATGGTTTCAGTCGGGTATAACTTTCCTTAGCTCCATTTACGTAATCCAACGATTTTCGAACTTCAAACTTAGTTTTTACAACACATTTCGGCCAACATGAGAGTTATCTAAATGAAAATGGTTTACTCATTACAGTGTATCTTCTTCAAGACCGGAGCACACTCTTATAAAAAAACCTAGATTTGATCTAGTGACTGATGCTCAGAGCACACTGTAATTATTTAGGGAACACTTCCCCAGTCTGATGAATGGTAGTGAAATCATAACACCAGGAGATGGCTAACCCGATTCCCCAATTGGTGACGATGGAGCAGACGTTCCATTGCCCGACAAAGAAGAAAAACAACAATCTTGGAAAAACCAGAAAAGAGGATCGACACCCATGACCTTTTCGTCCGTTTCAAACCTGCTTTTTACAGCATGAAAAGCAGTTGCTTTAATGCCGCTATATCTGTGTTTGTTATTAACGCAAAACTTCTACGGCACCGTCAGAGAAGGGTCTCTCCCAGCCGTTCGATTCCAAACGAAGTTTCAGACAAGGAGACTCCCTATAGAGTGACGTCTTCAATATATTGCTGGTGCAAACTTTCATAAGAGTGCACAGCTTCTGACGTACACCGATGACATTGATGTCTTTGGCCGAACGCGCCATTAGCTCTGCTTTCTCCAGACAGAAACAACTGGCGCGCTTTTGTTAACACAGCGATAAGGGGGTATTCTAGTCTAGAAATGCTATTTAACGGCATTTTTTAAAGTCCAATAAAAAAATTAAGAACATTTTTTATCAGATATTTATTAATATTTTAAGAATACAAAAAAAAATTAAAAAAAAAATTGTGATAATTTGATTAATTGCGGCGTCGAGGCGTGGCGGGGGTTGAGAATAAGGGTGCTCCCTTTCTGACACGATTCCAACACTTTAGGTGATCTGAAAAAAAAGGAAAAAAAAATTTAATCAGTACAAATGCTGCTATCGTCTGAACTAGGGTAAATAAAAAAAAATTTCAGTAAATGGCGACTGTTTGAATTTTTTGCCCATTTTTTGGCAAAGATCATAATTTTTTAAAAATTGTAAAAATCAAAATTTTTTAATAATCATAGTTCTAACTATATAGAGATACATAAAGAAGGTCCACACCAAATTTCAAGTTAATCGGTTTGTTAGAACTAGAGAAATCATGTCAGAAGTGTTGTAAGTAGTAGTTTCGAGAAAAACGCGATTAAAGTTTTACGTTATACGATATTCGCTCAACCGGTCTAGTTGCCACGTCACTAAAATGGCTATGACTTTGAAAATAATTTGAGTTTTGAAAATCCTTTTAGGGAGATATTTTTGAATATCAAAACTATCGAAATATGAAAAAAAGTTTTCGATTTTTTCAAATTCCTAGACTAGAATATACCCATAATCGCGTAAACGCCAGTAGTGGTATTGTAGTAGTATAGTAATTGAAAACGTAGTGGTATAGTAATTGAAAATGTTGATGTGAGTGATTTGAGCAAGAAGCGTTTTACTTGCTTTATTTATTGTTTAAAAAGAGGGGAGTGTAAAACAAACTACTATTGTTCGAGCAGCACTAAAATTTCTCTCGGCCAACCGAATATCCACACAATGTGCCCCTGTTTACAATTCATTAGCGATAGTCCGGTCAATTTAGACATATAAATAGTGATCAAAGATTCCGACAAAGCTGAATTTTTGTAGAGACCTTAAGTTTACCATAAAAAAATAAACTGTCAAAAGTCCCCATCGATCCCATTTGTGCAAAAAAAGTTATTCGGGGTCAAAGTTCAATATTTTAGGTTTTTTTTTTTGAATTTTTCTCAAAAACGGCAAAGTTGCAGATCTTAAAATTCTCTATAAAAATAAATTTTTTCTAAGACCCACAATTTCCCAGATATTGCACTTGTAAGAATCACCTTCTACATAATGTGCACACATTTCCACACCACCTGTGAAGTAGTGTACTCGGCGCGTTTTTTAACGTAGTTTCCCGGGTAGGCCTATTCCACGAACCTTTTTAACGTTATTTTCAGGAACAATACTTATTTAATAGTATTAAAATTATTGATACTGTTTATTGAGTTTAACTGTCGTCCTAATTTCTTTTTGTTTCTTTAATCATTAACAGCAGTCATTATGCTATGACTAATATTTATGCAGACTAACTTTGAATGTTCCAAATTATGGCGCTCGTTTTTAAGAATGACTTGTTCCAAAAAAAATAAAAATAATAATTCGGGAATATCGTTATTTGTATCTTCAAATATTCTACCCGGTGG
This sequence comes from Bactrocera correcta, assembly GCA_027475135.1. NCBI lineage: Eukaryota > Metazoa > Arthropoda > Insecta > Diptera > Tephritidae > Bactrocera > Bactrocera correcta. The sequence continues at coordinate 3,355 of JAPZAG010003023.1, read as the reverse complement.
CGGGCACATAATATTATCAAACACACAGCTTTGGATATCTTCTCGAATAATTTCTGCTGCAGCTTTCAAAGTTTTTAACCGTTTTTCCTTCTCGTTTAAGTTTTTGCTATCAGACCAGGCTTGACATAAAATGTCTTGATAATTGTCTACAAAATAAATAAATGTTAACTTTCCAGTCTTCTCTGTAACAATAATACAGAATAAGGGCAAACTTGCAGAATTTATAGCCTTACTTTGAGGACGCCCAATTTTACCGCCATTACTAGGTCTTAGGAAGGATTTGTAACAACTGTCATGGTATATTGCGACAGTAGCGACTAAATCAAACTCAAAATTAATACGTGCAAAGACAGTTTTTGATCCTCATCAGAACGATCTTTAGCGAAATTTAAAATGGAATCTTTGAATGTAAGCGTAGAAATTTTATGAATTTTCCGGCGATGTTTAAGCACTTTCTTCTTTTCTGCTTCGTCTCGTCATGCGCTTCATCGTCACAAAATAAGCAGTGTTCTTTAAAACAAAAGCCGGACTCACTTACTCGCGCTCTCGTACGAGGTGGACTTACTTTTGAATTACTGGCCTGCTCTTCCCCACGTTGTCTTTTAGCTGCAAATATTGGAGTTTTCCGGGTGTATGATTTTCTACAATCTACGTGAATTGTAACGGACTCTTGACTTTTTAAATAATCAGTAAACTCATCACTTCTCGCGATGCATGTTGGCATTCCACGACTGACCATAACAGTTTCATATTCAGTCAAGAGTTTATTACAAATAAAGCAAAAATTTCGAAATTTTTTTTAAATGTTGATCAGCAGAAACTATAATGGTAAACGCTTGTAATAAATACGTATATTCACTTGAACTGCACGTTTAACACTAAAAGAAGCAACACCACCCACACAAAGGGATAGCCAGATGTTATTCACGGCCATCCAAGGAGAGAGGATTCTATTAGGGACTATTGGCTCTTGGAATAGTATAATATATACATAAAAGGGATACAAATAGCCATTTTTGCTTGCTTCACTACCTGAATATGTACATATGTATATACGTGGCATATGTGTGCACATTATGTAGAGGTGATTCTTACAAGAGCGATATCTGGGGAATGGTGGGTCTTAGAAAAAAATCATAGGGAGTATATAGAGAATTTTAAGATCTACAACTTTGCTCTGGGGTACGTTTTCCATAAAACTAACCGTTTTTCAGAAAAATCCAAAAAAATAATTTGACCTTTAACTCCGAATAACTTCTTTATTTTTTATGGTAAACCTAAGCTCTCTACAAAAATTCAGCTTTACCGGAATTTTATTTATTTCAATTGTCCAAATTGACCGAACTACGAGTGTTTTATTTGTAATGTTGATCATATACACTAACACTAACAGACCCGGTCACGCAGTGGCTAAATTTTTTTTATATTACATTGTAGTAAACTCTTCACGGGAACAAGAAAATTATTATGTACGAACGAAGACGGAAACGTTAAAGCTAGATTGGAATTAGAAAGGGCAGTACTTTTAATACGATTGAATAAAATTTTCATACTATTGAATTAGGCAAGAGATAATACAAAAGAATTAATTTAAAAATACTTTTTTTAATTAAATTTTAGCAAGTAATTTTAAATATTTAAGAATAGTATTCAATATTTTGAATTATCAATTCTCTAAATCTCAATTTAATTTAGCACTAATTGGTACACAATATTTTTGGTTAATCCGTATTTTGCTAACACAAATAGATTCGACGGTTTTCCTACACGTGAACATGCAACAGTTGCCCATGAGAAAAACATGGATTTTCCAAATCTAAACCACAAATGGACATTGTTTGACCTTGAGGTTTATTTATCGTCATTGTAAAAGCTAAACGAACTTTAAATTATAATCTCCTGAAGGGTATCGTAAAATCCGGTGGTATCACTTAACCTTTAGACTTTCCAGATAACATGGTTCCTTCAAAAGTATTTTCGGTGATTTTTTTGTTAGCCAAACTCTAAGTATTATCTCTAAGTATTATAACACATGGCCAGTGCCATGCTAACATAAAAATTGAAAAAGTAAGAAAAATTGAATATTTTAATCCAAATTATTTTTCTATTGACAGGATTCAATTTATAATCGCAATATTATTTTATTTAAAATTCTTTGCCTATTATTTGCCAGTCACAATTATTCGTGAGTTCCAAAATATTCTAACAGATGACGTTAACTGTTGGCTGGATTGAGTAAGTATTCAATAGATGGCGCTAAGTCTCCAGCGTTGCGTTGGCAGGTTGTCATCATGAATGATCACTATAGCACCCTCAATGAGATCAGGTGAAGTTGTTGTCCACTTTATACATGCTCGTAGTTCATTTACATAGTCCGCAGGCCACCGACGCCAAAAAACTTTGCTTGATGGCAGTGATTGTGTTGTAACGATCAAGATGTGAGACGGTCTTTAGCTCTAGTGAGCGCTCTGACAAGAAAAGCAATGAATCTGATGACATTGAACATAGCGGACGTGTATTAAGAATGACTTCCACTTCTACAACTCTTCGAATGTCAATTAAGTGTTTGCCAATGTGCGATTTAAAAACTCTTTCGCGCTCTATACAGCAGGTTTCCAGGGGCCGCCGAAATGAGGTGCCCTGAGTGGACAGCTTTAGTTACGGGGCACACGAATACAGCTAAGTATGAATTGGTAGGTGTTTCCTCGAATATGTGTTAATTGGTCCACAAAAGTCTATTCCGCAACGTTCAAATGGACGTGCAGGTGTTATACATGTAACTGATAGTGGCTTATTACCAGCACTGGTTTTTAACGAACAAGTAAAATTCTAATCTATTGAAGGCGACCAACGTCTTTTGGCTTCTGGGAGATTGGTAAATCTGCATAATCCAGACGCCAACCAACCTTTACAAGTTCAAAACCGGTCAAAACCAGACAATGGTGACCTGTTGCCCACGAACGTTGAGGGCGTAATATAGTGTTGTTTTACCCAATGTAGTATTATATTATTTGCGAGTCAGTTCAAAAGAAAGTAGTTATGTAAACAGAGATGAATATGTGCTTTATCTTAGCATATAGGCAAGCGAGAAGTTTGTCGCCGCAAAATTCGAGTTTTGGGAGAGTTTACCTTTTTACTGTTGCGACCCTTGATTTCGACGTGAGTAAATATACAGCAACCTGTTCGTCGGAGTCTTATGTGCGTATGTAGATCTCGATCCGCATGGAAAAAATACATACCTTATTTTAAAGCACGTTTTGAAGTCTCCCCGTTTCCCAGAACGGGGGGCGTAAAATAGGTTTTTTTTACCCAAAATTATTTACGAGTATTAAAAAAATGTTTGGAAAGAAGAAGT
>JAPZAG010003022.1:0-12915 GCA_027475135.1 Bactrocera correcta | reverse complement strand
CATCTATTGGTGGGTACATGAAATAAAAAGTTTAATTTCTTGTTGACATTTCGTAAAACTTTTAAGACAATTGGATAACTACAATCGATGTTATCGATCGATAAGTGATAGCAGCTTTTGGTCATCGGTCGTAAAATGCAAAGAGCAAATATTAAATTTTGTTTTAAACTTGGGATAACGTTTAATGAAACATTTCAAATGATGAAAAAAGTTTATGGTGATCAGTGCCTATCCCGTAGTAATGTGCATGAGTGGTTTAAGCGATTCCAAGAAGGTCGTGAGGACCTCTGTGACGATCAGAAGTCACGGAAAATAAGTCGTCTTCAGAAATCAAAAATAAAGACAATGCTGATTTGTTTTTACGATTCCGAGGGTATTGTGCACCGAGAGTTCGTCCCACCTGGCCAAACGATTAATGCTGTGTTTTACCTTAGTGTTATGAAGCGTCTTTTGTCACGCATTCGTCGTGCTCGACCACAATACCGTGAGGCAGGGTCCTGGCGCCTGTTGCACGATAATGCGCCGTGTCATCGGTCGACGCTTGTCACTGATTTTTTCTCAAAAAACTCCACATTAACCTTAATTACTCACCCTACTCACCTGATGTGGCACCCTGTGATTTTTACCTATTAGAAAAACTTCATTGCCCATGAAAGGACACTGGTTTCAGAACATTTCAGCTATCCCAAAGGCGTCGACGGATATTCTCAGGATCATTCCGAGAAATGATCTTAAACACTCATTTGAAATGCTAATTGACCGGGCTAAACGCTGTATCGAAGCACAAGGAAACTACCTTGAATAAAAAAATATAACTTTTGAAAAATATTAATTTTTTTTTTGTTTTTTTAACAGTCCTGTTTCTTTTGCGACAGACCTTGTATATTCATTCATCAAGGTATATTGAGATGAACGATTCGAATATTGATGTTGAAGACCACAAACCATCATCGATTGGGTTCTGGAAGTTCCAAGTAATAGTCACTGAAAATTTGAACAATTTCAGAAAGCCATCGAAGTGAATTTTAATGATCAAGTGAATGAACTGCACCCAATTTAGTGTCAGAAAATTCCCATGTCAATGGTTTATGCCTTGAACTCTTAGATTTTTTTGATGCTTATGTGCTCTCTCCATCAAATTGTCCTTTAAATAGAATGTTTTAAATAAGAGTGCACGAATTATCAGTTAGGTAGTGTATGTTGAGTCTCCCGAAACTACGAATAGTCCAAACCTATAGTAATGTGAATTAATATTTGACAATGGCCCCCATTGGTGGTTGTAAGATAAACAAAGTCCCAAAGCCAGCGCACAACAAAAGCCCCAATTTATTGCTGGGGAGCGACGTTTCGCCTTCTCACCTTAGCTCGCCTTTAAGTGGCTATACCAGTGTGACGCATGAAAAAGTACACGATTTTCGTGAATTTTTTAAGAGAAAGTACGCGATTGAATATTTCGAACTTCTTTGAACGTAATAAGGTATAACCGTATTTTCAGCTATATTTTAGGATTTTTTTTTTATAAAAATGTTGAAAAATAACGGAGTTATGCACTGTTGTTGTTGTTGTAGTGGCAGCATTCTGCCGAATTGACAGTCTTTGGCCGGAAAAAAATCCGGGTCCGACCCGACTGTCGTGGGAATGGAGTTATAGGCTGTATTCGGAGATGCTAAACAAAAAAAAAAAAAACAAAACAAACAAAAATTTTTTCAAAAAAAAAAAAATTGCTCCCACTGCTGGCGTAATTCCGGCCGAATGAGTAGCTAAAACAAAAAAATTTGAAATGTTTATTAAACTCAAAGATATTTCCTATACAATGACTTACGATCTTAGAAAAATATCAAAAATTAACAAAATGGTGTATTTTGAAAAAAAAAAAATCGTGTTTTTAGGAAAAAATTTGACGTTTTTTTTAATGCCAAACTGACAATTTTTAACCCATCAAAAACATCTTAGGTCATTGTATAGTAAATGTGTTCAATAATACTCAGTTTTAATTTGAAGACGATCGGTTAATTTCTCGTTGAGTTATGATGTCAGCAATTTTGAAAAATGTCGTTTCGAGAAAAACGTGCTTAAAGTTCCACTTATATGTGTGTGTACCTGCGAGCGGTCGCTCTTTAGAACGCTGCCATCCAAAAACTATTCAAGATACGACCTTGGCGATTTCATAGGATATTTTTTGAAATATAGACTATCGAAAAAGCAAATAACAAACATTTTTTTTTTTTGAAAGTGTCACACTGGTATAGCCCCTTAAACTGATGTTTTTTGACTCCCCAGAGGATACTTAGTCTAAGACTGAAAGTCGTGAGTGATATACGCCATATTGACACTATAGCCATGTAACCGGTGTTTACGCCTATAAAGAAGAAGACTTGGAAGAAAATAATAATATTATTTTGATCTCGCAGCAAAGAAATTTAATATTAAATCTTGGGAGAAGACAAAATTTATTGCCGCGTTTACAGGAAGTTAGCTTCCAGTATTAGCTGGTACCGCATAAGTTCCTCCCCCTCCACTTTACGAATTTATTACAGTATTCCATAGAGCTTTTGAAGTTCTGGGTATTGATAGAAGGACTATTTGTATAAATCTCAAAACTTTTAAGAAGCTATATCCATATATACATATTTCTGAAATGACACTTAGTGTTAATTATCTTGAGCAGTGTTGGATCCTTTTGATCTTCAGCCTTCTCACTTTTACTTTTTACTGAACATTAGTCGCCAGATAACGTCGTTTTTTAAAGTATTCACATTACACCTTCTCGAAACAAGTTTTCATTGAGTATTCATTTCCGATTATTTAGCATGAACCCATGATTGTTGAGTCACAAACTATGACTTCGGGGCCTTTTCAGAAGGTTAAACTTTTTATTTGAAGCATACGACGTTGTACTTTTGTCATCGGAGCACTTAGCTTTAAGAAGCCTCAGACCCGGATCACCTCGGCCATCGAAAAGAAACTGCTAGAGTCTTTCCGCCAACTGTGTAAGGGAGGCTGCGGAGACCAGCTAAACTTCTGCCCGTTGTACTACCAGAAACTTTTTACAGAACCGTGTTTCTTTTAACGAAATTAGTTTGCAAGCAACTTATGATAACTCCTCCACCAGTTGCAGTAAAACTAGCCGGCGAGTTTCTCTTTATCAGCTATTTCTTACTATTAGCGCGTTTTCTTCACCAGTTCACTCGCTGTTGTCAGTAGCGGTTGAATTTTCAATAACTACTGCATATTTATAGGCGCATTACAATCAACTTGATACAAATTTTGCAGTCAACAAATACTTCCTCATCAGTTGAGTAATTGTGCAAGAACGCTGTGACACATGAAAAAAAAATTTTCATACATATGTGTATTTACAGTTAAACGCATTCATTGCATAATTTCCACTTTTGCGCTTTTTGTAGTTACGCTAGTATTCGGTGGTAGGAAAAGCGCAAATTTTCTTTTCAATTATATTCTGTTGCAGTGCAAACTGTGAAGAATTTTGAAGTACTCGTACTTCTGAGCTTTTAATCAGATTTGGTGTCTACAAAGTTTTAATTAACTACTCACAAATGAATACTTGGTTTACTTAACTTTTCGAAGTCAGTTGCGAGAATTTGTTGAAATATAGAGAAAGTTTCAAGTATTAGTGTGAATTACATATGCAAATACATATTTATCTGTATAACCTAACGAGAACACCAAAGTATCTGTGATGAAGCCGTCGAAGTTTTCATCCCAAATCATGTTTTTTCAAGTAGTACGAATTATATTGGAATAATGATTCGAGACCGGAAGAGCTCGTACTAATCTGTTTCAGTATACAAGAATACGTTCTATTACATAATAATTTTAAGCGATAAGAGCTCTGTGTTTAGTTAGCTCCTAAATTTGTCTTTTTATTCCTGGGATGCAATATAGTTAATTCTCTTTGTGCTGACACATGACTCAAATTTGCTTATGGCATTGACGTTTTAAGCTTCCCCGTTAACAACTCGAGCTTCAATAACATAATTATTCTATTGATATTAAGTGCCCTCTCACTTCTATTGGTATTTTAAGTTATTTGCGAAAATTATTATGATGTGATATCACACGATCTTGGTGGTTAATTTACCGGTCCAAGACGAATTGAGAGAACACTACGGTGAGCAGATAATACATAGGTTGCTATATATATTTCTGGACTAGGCAACACTAAGTGTTGCCAGGTGCAATCTGACATTTCCATTGGAAAGTTTGACATTTTTTAGCATAATATCACTCAGAACATTTTGTCATTTAATCGTGAATTGTTTTATTTACAGGGAATTAAAATTTTCATCAGCCAAAAAATGGAATTAACTCGTGAACATTTTCGTGCGATCATTTTTCACAACTTTCGACGTGGATTATCACGACAAGAGTGCATCGATGAACTAAAATCTTTGTATGGCTATGAAGCACCATCCTATAGCACTGTGAAAAACTGTTACAGCGAATTCAATCGTGGCCGACGCTCGCTCAAAGACGAATTCCGTGAAGGTCGTCCAAAAACAGCCATTGTGCCAGAAAACATCGATGCCGTCCGTGAACTGATAATGCAAGATCGTCATGTAACATACCTTCAGATAGAGGCATGCCCATGCATTTCTCCCACCAGCATACATTCGACATTGCATGAACACCTGGCCGTAAAAAAGGTTTGTTCTCATTGGATCCCGCACAATTTGACAATCGCTCAAAAACAGGCTCGTGTGGATTGGTGTAAAGAAATGCTGAAAAAATACGATCGCGGAGCTTCGAAAGACGTTTATAAGATCGTCACAGGTGACGAATCATGGATCTATGCGTATGAGCCCGAAACAAAACAGCAATCGACCGTGAGGGTCTTCCAAGACGAGCCAAATCCAAAAAAAAATAAAAAATATAAAAAACAAAATTAAAAAAAAAAAAACATTTTCATTGATAAATATGCGTATTTTCATTATTAGGCCAGAAATATATATAGCAGCCCTCTTATGCTCACCGTAGCGTTCTCAGTGTTCTCTCTATAAATATATTAATCATGGCGCAATGACGGTCGCCATTGACGATTGTGTTCTCACCGGCATCATTTTTGAAGAAAAAACCACACCAAATTGCAGATTTTGAACCTTTTCATGTTGGTCTTCGTCTGAGATGCGGCACTTCCGCTTGTTTACATACCCTTTGAGCTCGAAATGGGCCTCATCGCTGAACAGAATTTGGCTCGAAAACGTCAGATCTTCTGCAAACTTTTCAAAATCTTAGAGAGTCGGACGTTGTTGCTTAGGAAAGTCGAGAGGCTTTAGTTCTCGCATATTTTATAAGATTTCAATTTAAGATCTCGACGTAGAATACGCCAAGTCGTTTTACTATGTCAGTCCGAGTTGCTGCGAACGAAAAATGTATCTCTAATTGAATCACCCGTTATAATGTATTGTAAATATTTTAGATTTCAAAATTAATAAACAAAATATTTATGTAATATATGTATACAAAATTTTTCTCCGAATTTTTGGTTTATTGCAGGAAAATAAAAATTAAAATCTCTTCTGAATAAAAATATTATTTAATTTTAATCTCTTATAAATGGCCACAAGTAATAATAGAGGATTTTTTATTTCCTCGTAAAATTTTGAAGAGTGTGTAGGTCATGTAATTAAATGCATATCACATATATATGTATATAATGGTATATACATATATAAAATATCTGAAATCTCGTGTCGCATTATCTTTACAAAAGCAACAATTCTAGTGTGTATTGTAAATAAAAACAATTCTCAAATATTTTCGTTCGCTTGCACTCGTTCGCGCCATTTCGCATTTGAGTTTCAAATGGTCGCAAAATAAAGTGTAATGATTTTTGCCGGAATCGCACTCATTTCTCTATAATCGCTGCCAGACAGTGGGCGCATCGCCACATAGATGATTTTTAATTTCCTGGCCACCATGTGGAAAACATGAAGCCAATTATGTGGAAAATTTTATAGCGCCGCTTTGTTGGCAAATCCTCATATTTCTCTTCGGAAATGTGTGCGTGGTTGGCAATAATTGCTTTTAGTTTTTTAATTGAAACGGAAACGAGATGTAAGGCCAGTTTGAGAGCAAAATTATGTGCTCATTTAATTGGAAAAATTTGGAAAATAACTGGATGGTTAGGATAGAAAGTCAACAAAAAATGAACATAACGTGAGTTTGAAAATATAATCACGAGAAAGAGAATGGAAAAATATATCAAAGATCTGCAAAGGTTAAAGAAGAGAAAAATACTAAAATAAGTTTTATAACACCAACAAGAAGAAGAGAAAGACACCACGTCCTCCGCTCAAAGTTTAACCAATCAACACCGGCGCTCTGAAAGCATTATTGCAACTTTATATCTTCGTAAAATAAATAATGACTTAAATAATCCTCACTTTGACAAAAGACTATTTCTTGATGAATTTTCTGAAAGATTTTACTGAAAGTTAGGGTCCTATGGAACAACAAGCAGTTGCTTTTTCCTCATCCAGAGCATCTCTTTTCAACTAGAGAATTTTGTTAAATTTCTTACGCCAAAATATATTTTCTTAATGTAAAGATAATTAAGATCAAAACAAAGAATATTTGCTCGCTATATCTGGAGGTCTAACATTCCAGTGAAAAATCTATTCGAATCCTTCATCTTCAGTATTTCCGTAATACTGAAAGATAAAAAAAGAAGCACTCCGGACAATTATTTCTGAAAATTTACTATTTAATTAAATTTGACTGAAAAAAGTGTTGTCATGAGATTTTATGAAAATATTTAAGGCTAATACACAAATTCAATAAAAATCGAAATCTCTCACTTCTCTTTTCTATTGGTTCAATCCTGAGTTCTTTAGGCTTTCAGCATTTTCTATTCTGAAATGGAATTATCGATGAATATAGCGCTAAATGCTAAAGCTCGGATATGGAATGACAGTCCTTCAGGGATTTTTAGGATTCTGCTTTTATTGCCTTAAGCTCTATAAATACTGAAAGCCAAAAGGCTAAATTTCCCTGTAATGTAGTCCAGCTTAAAACCTGGCTGGTTGCAGGCTTTAATCTCTTTTTTCAATTTATGATTCACCATAACACTACTTGACTTAAAAATTAAATAGAATGTCTGAAAATATTTGTTTAGCGGTGGTTTTGAAAATTCTTGGTTGGATAATTTTATTATCCGAATAATAGAAGTATTGTCTGAGTCTGCTATATTCTAGCAAACTACAAAAATACCACCGAAAATGTGTGTTGCTCTAAAATCTCCAAGAAAAAAAGCTGAATTAAAATTTTAAGTACCAAAAGCCTTTAAAAGCTATATATAGTACTTACAAAATGTAGCATACATACACATATTCCTCAAACCTGACATACATGCAGCGCAAAAATTTATATTTCGAATAGCAACAACAACACTTGCACCCTAACGTTTGTACAATGCACTTTCAATGCAGGCAAGGAACTGCAATTGATAAAGGTAAGTTACTGTGGTAACCTTGTTTACCAGCGCAGAAGGTTGCGTACCTGCACGAACATTCAGCATTTCTTTGACCTTTTGTTGTTCTTTCAATTCTCATACACTTTACATTTATGTTTAAAGAAATAATTTACCTTTGGCGTGGTTTGGTTATCGCTTCTCGGCCTTATGGCTAAGATCAAAGTGTAGTATCTGTTCTTATCAGCTTAACATCTGATAGATCCTCCATCGGAGGACAACAAATGTTAAACTGATTTTTGGAAATCGACGGAGTGTTTTAGGGGCTTGCTCCACCTCCATCACGGGTTGGCCCGGTATTGCAGTACCACTGGGAGTTCGGCCCAAATTAGTGAATAAATTAAAGATGTTTTAAAATTTTGAGGACAGTGTTGATACTATCTAATATGCAGTAAATAAGTCTTCAAAGGATGTGTAATTAGATCAAAGTGCGGTAGAAGATGTTGAAGATTTTGAGAGCTGTGTGTTTTATAGCAGAACCAGTCAAAAACACTACTCTTCCTTTTTCTCCCTTATCGAGAAAAATGTGTGAACAGTTGAGCACGTAGGAAAAACGCAGAATCTTTGTTTGATTTCATTTGAACTATGTTGATATTGCCCAATACGCATATGTATATAGTTTTGAGCACAATCTATGTTTTCAATTACAATTTATTATAATATAAAATATCAAAGCTGAAACAAAGTATTAAAAATAGTTTATATACTTATAAATAATAGCATTTGACTCTGATTTTGAGTTATTTTAAGAAAATTTCAAACATATTGAATTATAAAAGTTGATAATTACTACAGTATATCGAGATTGGCAACCCTGCGTTGTGAGAGAGCAGTCAGTTCCACGATTCTACGTTCTCCACTGTTTCTGCTATTACTTTTTTTATTAGTTCCTAACAATTTTCATTATAGCTTGTGTTTTATATAGCTAATGTTAATCGAAGGAGGGAAAGGTGTCAAGGGAATTGTTATCTAACAAAAAACTCCTGGATTCCTTACATCATTAAGGAAATGTTTGGTTCGACTCAGTAAACGCGATATTATTGTATAAAATGATCGCATTTTAGTAGTCCTATAATAGGTCCCCTTAAACTTCATATCTTTTAAAGTAAGCGTTGGTAAGAGCTTATCCTAACAAGATATCAAGATGTATCCTTTCCTTAAAACTCATTACATTTTTCGCTAAATTATCCCTTTACAAGACGAATACATATTCATATGTAGATCTATATGTTCTATATATGTACATACATTTATGTATCTCGTTTGTGTACACTTTTGTTATGAAGTCGAGAAGAGGAAAAATTCTTTAGTCCCCACCACCGTGACTAAACTATCTCTTGCTAGCTTACGAAACATTTCACCGAAGTAGTGCTCTGTAAAAGCTGATGAATAAAAGAAAGTATGCCAAGAAAACGGTAAAACTTTTCACACACACTCACCTTGGCTTGCGGTAAAAATATTGAACATTTCATAGAACGTGCTTTTAAAACCAGAAGACTTCAACATTCCCTGGAGCCCATGAGCTGTAGGAGTATGTGCCGAATGTGTAGCGGTATTATATAAATGTATGTATATGTGACTTGAAAATATATTTTTAGTGTAGTTAAACTTTTCGCCGCATTCATGAGTACTAATTGGGCTCTTCATAGTTACAAGCATTTCAATTCAATTTTCTTTTCTTTAGTTGAGTTGAAAAAAAATGTTAACCGAAGTGGTACAATTACGATTCAAAAACTCTGATAAGGGTGGGTTCCTTGGAAATGAGTAGATTGGACTTCATATTAAAAAATTCGAAAATCATACTCGGAACTAGAGAAGTCATTAGCTCTTTTCTCAGATTTAGAAAATGGCTTTACTTTTTCTTCAAGAAAATATGAAGCAATCAAGAAGTCAGTGAAGAGACAGTCACAAAACTTAGAAAAAACTCTACAATTTCGGCCATAAATGGAAATTTTGTTTCATCATATGTATGTAAATAGCATTATTAAGCTTTGTTTCATTTGCGATTTGGCTCTAAAATTAGCATTTACACAAGGCCTGAAGTAGATTAAATCATGTTTAATGTCTCCTAGCCTATCTGGAAAGATCCTGCTGAAGTCTTATAAAATGGATCGCTTTGTTGTTCACTTGTTTTATGCAGTCATCGAGCGATGTTTTCTGAACAAAACACCAAATGGAACGATACACCCTGTATTAAGTGTTAGTATTTATGTAATAGATATAATAATGATGCTATCTAATATATAATATCTTGAATATCTGCTCAGTTGTATATCTAAATAAATATAAAAATTCTACTCTTGTGCCGACTTTCGGGGCTTTATATGTTTATAATATTCTTTTGCATGTAATCCCTTAAATTTTATACGAAAATTATGTGGAAAATTGTTTGAGAACCTAGTCAAAGAAAAATGCTCCTCAATTATAGGGTTGCGGGTTTAAAAAGTTTTTTGGTCTTATTAAATTCTACAACGCCTCTACAATACTGTGCTAAATTTTGAAGTTGATCCGAGTAATAGTTTCAGAGATACAGTCTTGAAAACTTGTGCGCTCGAGGCTAGCTACGCTAAGTGTATCGTCTTTGAACGAGTTTTTCTCGAAACTGTGTGACCGGAAATGGTGTCGCAATGGCCGAGTTTAAAGATTTTTTTCCAAAAATTTCAATATTTCGGTGTTTATAGTGTATGTTAGTATCAATAAAAAATTAAATAAATTTAAGAAAAAATTTTTGAAAAAATCTGTTTTTCCTGAGGAATCCCATGTAACCCTTTAACATTCCCTGAAGCATTTTAGTAATATACATAAGTACATATACCTACCCGTACCGACATAAATGTCTACATCATGTCAATAGCTGTTCGATTAAAAATTATATTTAATCAATTCAATCTTCAATTAAATATCTAAAACTGGAATTTATGAATTTTAGATTTTTATGAAAATAAAACTCTCAGTTTCTCTCTCTTCATCAAAACTTTAAGGGGCTATACCAGCGTGACACTTACAAAAAAAAAATTTTATTTGCTTTTTCGATAGCTTATATTTCCATAAATATCCTGTGAAATCGGGAAGGTCGTATCTTGAATAGTTTTTGGATGGCAGCAAAACGACTTTTTTTTTCTAAATTACCCCATTTTCTTAATTTTTTATATTTTTCAAAGATCGTGGTTCGCTGTATAGAAAATATATTTAAGTTTAATAAACAGTTTGAATTTTTTTGTTTCAGCTACTCATTCGGCCGGAATCATGCCAGCAGTTGGGGCACTTGTTTTTTGCCCCTCCGAAGACAGCCCATAACTCCGTTATTTTTCAACATTTTTGTAAAACAAAAATCTTAAAAGATAACGGAAAATATGTTTTATTACGTTCAAAGAAGTTCGAAATGTTCAATTGCGTACTTTCTCTTAAAAAAAATCACGAAAATCGCCTAAGTTTTCATGCGTCACACTGGTATAGCCCCTTAATGCATATTCGGCGGAAACGTAACATATTTTGCTTTAGTCGTCTTCGATTTGCCACTCCTTCGCTCGCTAAGTTTGAGGTTAAAAAATTACATTTTAAACCAACAGCAAAATTATTTAATCAAATTCAATATAAAAGAGTCTATGGACTTCGTGAAAGCCGTATAAGCACTTGAAATTTTACTTCCTTTTAGTTTTACCAGATACTTGATTTATACCAGTTAGTTGTCTGTTCAAGTCATCAGAACTAAGAGAAGATTTTCTCTTTGTGGAAGTTATTGCAACTAAAAGTGAATATACCTGTATGCGTTAAATGATGTATAATTATATTCATTATAAATATAATATTTGTATATATAAAAATTTAGTTACTTCGTAAAATAGTTTTTTTTTCTGACGTAATTGATTTGGATGAAATTGTTGAGACTAATAAATATGTGTTGTGTTATTCATATTTAAACACATGTATGTATATGCGTATATAGTATATTATAAAGCACGTGCGAAAATAGTTGTTGATTTGCCTTCAAGGCCACTAAACACGCGTGGAGTCTGACAACAGTGACAGCCAATGACATATTTATACATATAGTAAATGTATACGCTCAGACATATTCAGAGAATATGGTGAGTATTTCAATACGATATTTTGATTCAATAATGGCAGCCTCTACTGAATAGATATTTCATATTAAAATCTAAAAAACATTTAAACAAAGCAAGACAGACACTAAACCATTAGCTAATGGCTCAAATATGTCACGAAAAAACCTTCCGTGAAAAATGATTTGGACTTGAGTAGCCATTGAATTTGAATTTTTTCTATTCGCTTACCAAACTCAGCCAGCATCTTCAAAACAGAAGTACTAGGTTTTGAGAAGGCCTGCGAAGTTCTATTGAATAACTGCGGTAGAACACCACACAGAAAGCAATCATATACATGGACAGCCAAGCAGCTTTGCTTACCTTGTCGATATCACAGATTAATTCAAACGTGATCAACAATTGCAGAAAGGCTTTCAGCTCACTGGCAAGTATACTGCACTTGTCCACAATTTGGGTTGTCGGTGACAGGAACATTTTCTGGTAGCCTCTTTAGACGCGTCAAAACCGGGCTTCATAAGCATTTTGAATCGCACAGAACAGATGGAACACAACAACAAGTTACAAGACAACAAAACAAAGATGGTCGAAATATGACAGGTATGGAACAAAGGACCTGCTATTTAGGTTCAGAAATAGTATATACAAACTTATAGCTACTATCACGGTGCGCTGGCTTTTTGGAGAGCATATGGTAAAAATCTGCCTGCCTTATAATAGTAAATAGTTGACGTTGCTGCAAGCAAGGAGGGAATACGAAAACGGGTTTCGGCTTCCTATGCGAATGCTCAGCTTATTCACAAGTCCGACACCAAACCTTGAATAGTATGTTCACAAAAAGCATAACGGGCATAAGAAGCTTAAATGAGTGCACCAAATGGTTTGAGCACAACAAAAAACGGAATAGCAAGGCTATAAGGTCCTACGACAGTACATCAAAATGGCCAATCCAGCGCTAATTAACCCCCTGGAGGGGGCACTTCGACCTACCCACCTCGCAGCATCTAGCATCTTTAGAACAACGAGCACTAGAACAACAACTATAATCTTTTCTATGGTAAAGTCCGATATCTATTTTATTATGCAGTCAATATTAAATAAAGCTTAAGTCGTCAATTGGAATCTTCCTCTGTCAATTAACCGTACTGGATTCAATCCGCTTCAACCTCGTTCCTTGCTATCCACACAATTCATAAACATACATGACTCATGAGAAAAGGAGTTCAAGAAATTATAAACGAACCATCTCCGTAGAAATATATTAGACATAATTTGTACACTTAACTTAATGTTACTCAAACAATTTCGATAGAAAAAGCCTAATGAACCCTGCCAAAATTGAAGACAACATTTATGATA
>JAPZAG010003021.1:0-12923 GCA_027475135.1 Bactrocera correcta | reverse complement strand
ACTGTGTGCTGCATGCTGCCGTTGTGGTTATTGTTGTTGTTGTGCTAATGCTTGTTGTTTATCTATAAATATTAGCTTACCGCAGTAGCAAATGTTCATGTCGCCGCATCTCACTTAAATCACTCACATGTGCAGCTAATGCAGTTATTCCACACACTTAATAACACTTAAAAAACAACAACAAAAGCAAACAAATAAATAAATACGAGTATATAAATATTTTCCAGCCCGTGTGTTAAGTATACGCCCCACTGTGCTCCCCGCCGCACGCGTTTCTCCGTGCAATATCCATTACGAATCTTTGCATGCATGTGTGTGTGTGTGTGTGTGTGTGTGAGTTGTCTTCGCTGATAAAAAATGAGCGAATCAGTACAAATGCCAAGATGCAATCAATTTATTAAGCGATGAGCGAACAGCCAAAGTGCAGTCACATCTTTTTTCCATGTCAAAGAAGCCATGCAAGTGGTTTGCTTGTATTTTTGCTGACTTTTTTGAGTTTTTCTCTCGCCTAGACGCTTTGTCAAAACGGCAACAGGTGCGGTTGATTGAGGAGACGCAATAAATAAGCGAAGTTATGTCTCAATAAAGGCGCTTCAAATTTAATCAACAAAATTCATGTAGAAAAAGGAAAAAAAGAAGTCAATCTAATCAATTATTTTGAAAAAGAGGTCAGGGATTCTATTTTTAAAATGCACTCCACCTAAAATAATTAAAATATTTGTTGAGTTCCCGTCACAAAAACAACTATGTGCATTTTCCTCCATAAATAAATGTAAGATTTCATCAACTTTCACCTTTTCGGTGAAGTTTGGCATCTGCCGAATTTCGTATTTTGCTTGTTGTTTGTTGGCGATCGATAAATTGCAAACAAGTCTGGTTCAATGCAAGCGTTTATTGCCGCCAAACCAGTTGCAGTGTGACACTGCTTTTCCGAAAGCAACAAAATACTTTGTTTTTTCCACAAATAAAAGGCAAAAACAAAGCAAGAAAATTCAAAATAAAAGCAAAATGAAAAGAAAATTGCAATGCATTGGAAAGAGCGTAAGAGAGTTGAAAGAAAGTTGCTTACTAGAATTTGCGCCAGTCCACCACAACTATTTGCTGCTTCAGCCATTGAGTACAGTTAATGAGGCCACTGCTTCTAGATCTAGAGAACCCAGTCGGTACCACGAATGCCTATTAATAATTTTAAAGTTAAAAGTGAATTTTATAAAAAAATGAATATTTTAATTTGAAAGCAATTATTTCAAGAAATTTTCGGAAATTCGAATATTAAGATTAATTCTAGATTTTCCCCGAGATTTTACAAACTTTCAAGTTTGAACTAATTTGATATTTAACTTAAGTTAAGAATATATGTTTACCAATCATCTTCAACCATATGCTCGAAATGATATCGGATTTAACGATATAAGAAAGAGATTATTTAAAGCGGTGACTTATAAACTCAAAAGTTTACCTTGTCAGTAATCAAATACGGTTGTAGTATAACCTGTTGTGAACAAATAGGTCCAAAATTTACAATGCTGTTTTACCATAGCCAAAATATAGATTAAATACTTTGTTACATATTTCATTTCAAACTTCACCGCTCCTATATTTCGGCCATAGGAACACAAATTTGAAACTTTGAGGCTATGTTCTGACGATAAGAGCACTTACCATGTTCAAAATACAGTATAGCTTATTCTCCCTGAACATTAATGCACTTGCTCCAACGTTCTGGTAACCTGTGGATCCCATCCCTGAAGTAAGAATCCGGAAAATCTGCAAAATACGCTTCAACAGCTGAGTTGTGGCCTCGTCATTTGATGAAAAATGCTTGCCACGCATAAAGTTTTTGGGTTCTGGAAAGAAATGAAAGTCGCTGGGATCAAATCTGGTGAATACGGTGGTTGCTCCAACAACTCGAACTTTAATTCATGGATTTTAGCCCTGTCAAAATGCTCTTGGGACACGGTGAAAGATATTTTTTTCTTCTGCAAACCGCGTCTTTTTTCACGAATTTTTTCTCTCAACAGGTCCAAAAGCTTGCAGTAATATTCAGAATTAATTGTTTTACCAGTTTGTAAACTGGTCAAGTAATCCACAAAGAAAATTTCTGTCGCATCCCAAAAAACTGATGTCTTAACCTTCTTGGACGATTTCCGAACACGAACTCGAACACGTTTAAATTCAACAACCCATCTTTCTACTGTTCTAATTGTAGGTGAAGAATCATTATACACTTTTAACATTCGTTCGTGACATTCTTTTGGTGCTACATCTTCCAAAAATACAAATTTAATCACTGCACGATATTAAATTTTTTTCATTGTGAAAAAATACTGTGACACGGTGACACTAAATGGCTTGTAAAAAAGAACGAATTGACAGATTGAAAACTTCTCACACGTTCAGACGAAGAGTGTATCAACAAAACAAAATAAGGTTGGACTAGTAGCAACACCGTCCGACACCATTTCTATACCCAATATCGTGCCCAATGTCCACAAGATATTTGAGGAAACTAAGGACATTTTCTAAAAACCGTATATTTAGAAAATTTATTGAAAATTTAATTGCAATTTCTACTGGGCGGTGAGATATTACAAGACAATAGCTCGATCAAAAGTGCTGATTTCAGCATTGGATGTTGACTGAACATTCGTTATGCCAAATTGAGCTGCAGTTTTTATCCGAGCACAAATAATAATAATAATACTTAAACGCAGTATGCTACCATGAAAATGTTATACATGACGTACAGACACGAGAACGCGCCAAAACAAACACTACGCTCGACCTTATTTCTATATAATTAGTTAAGAATTAAAAATTTGTTGCATGCAACATTATAATATGATTAAAAGCCATATTTGTGGTAGTTTCCAAACCATTATGGCAAATATGTAGAAGAAGCAGAATAAAACAATAATAAATGCAAGAACTGACCAAGCAACAAGCGAATGACCTTTCAAGTGCATCAAACAATTATCTCTCTTTGTGTGGCAATAACGCACTTGCGCTTCAAGCCGCCTTATGAGTACGCTCTTCTGCGGTCACTTGAATGCACGCAGCGCAGAGACATATAGTAGAGACATATCGTGCCACAGAAAACACTTACATATTTGGACAACAAAAATGTGTTGTGGTTGTTGTTGCATGCAATACTGTGGCACATGCAGCTGCGCGTCCAAAGTGGCAGTCCGTACATTGTCTATGATTGTGATAAGTTGACTTGACACTTGCAGTCTGAAACCGGTTGCGCAATTGAAGATGCCACCCGTTGCTCAACGAAGCAAAAGGAACTGGACGAACGTTGTGTGTGCTGTTATACTTATGCTTTGCGGTCGTGGGCCATAATTGCTCAAAACAGTCGCCGCAAGAGCAAATACTCTCAATAAAAATAACAACAACAATTACTTTTTGTTGATAATAAATTCTGCACACAACGATTACAATTAGAGTACGCCTCCAACTGAATGGAATTCCTTAACAGCACTTTTGCTTAAAGTTAATTCACTCAGCGTTGAAGTGTTGAAGGATCTTCAACATTTTTGTGTGCGTACGAACTCAACACTATTTACTGTACTTGTTTGCCTTTGAATAAAACTGTGTGCAGATTTGATGCTTGACCTATTTACAGCGGGTTACTAAAATTGCGAGGAAAAGCGATATTTCAGACCACTTTAATAAGTGTTTAAATACCGTTTATTTTTTTATTTTGCTGGCGAAATATTTTTCGGCTGTTAGCTTTACGAATATGAAAGACCACAAAGAACAAGTTATGAATAGAGTTCAAGTTGAAGAATTAAAAAATTCAAAATAAATTTTTGGTATAAATTTCGCTGATCTTATGGATAGATAACAGATGGAATAAAAAAATACATTTCCGTTCAAATGACCATTCTTTGGCATTTAGTTTTTGAATATTATCACTTTCAAATGTTGGCGCCGGCTACGTCTCCGATTATCCATCCGTTGAGACCAGTTTTCAAAAATGCGTGAAAGCATTTCGACTGGCAACTGGCGAATGACACGCGTGTTGTTTTGCTTCAGTGGCTGAACCGAAGCGACATTGTCCGTATAGACTTTAGACTTTACAAATCCAACATGAAAAAGTCCACGGTAATCTTGATCGCCTATCGATCACACCAAAATGTGAAACTATCTGCTTACCGAAGAGTTTCTCAATAAATCTTGATGGAAGAGCCGGCGTCTTGTTGAAACCAAATGTCGCCGAGATCACAATTTCCATTTCAGGCATAAAATGGTCGGTTACCATGGCGCGATAACGGTCGTTATTGACGGTTACGCCGGCATCATTTGAAGATATATGAACCGATTATTCCCTTCGCTCACAAATCACACCAAACCGTTGTTTTTTCTGAATGAAATAGCAGCTCTTGAAACTCTTCAGGTTGCTCTTTGTCCCAAATGCGGTAGTTTTGCTTGTTTACATAGCCATTGAGTCAGGAATGAGCCTCATCGGTGAGCAAAATTTGGCTAGAAAACATCTTTTCAAGAGCCCATAGAGCGAGGCGATGTCGTTTGAGAAGATCGGGAGGCTAAAGTTCTTGCACAAACTGTATTTTATATGCTTTTAATTTAAGATCTCGACGTAAAATGGGCCAAGTCGTTCCGTACGTCGGTTCGAAGTGATGCGAAAGGCGCCTAATCCACTCTCCACGGTCTTCGTGGACACTTTCAGCTGCGGCTGCTATATTTTCTTCACTGCGTGCTGGAAGTGTTATTCGGTGGAATATTATTCAATAATGAATGCTGAGTCTCAAGATGTTTGATGGTGTTGGGAATAGTACGCTCAGTAGGCCATAAGTTGAGCGAAACACATTCTTTACGGAATGTGAATTTTCGTAATAAAGTTGAAAGATTTGTAAACGTTGTTAAGGCGTAAATGTTTCCATGATGGAATGCCAAACAATACTAACAGCTTGACAAGAGTGATCTGCCAAAAACATGCTATTGAAGAAATTACCTTTACTTAGGCCCCCCGTTATATACGCCTTGGTAAAAAAATGAAAACTTTTTTTAATAAGAGTTATTACTCTGACTTTTTACTTTAAGGAGCACCAAAAAAATTAGATAGGTTGGTTACCTACTTCTGGATGTAGGAAAGTATAAGTCATGACCTAAGTTATCTGCTATTAGCAAAATTAGTGCAGCACTCAATCTCTCTTCAGTAACTACAATAATCTACACATATCACATATATATATATATATATATATATATATATATGTATATAAGTACTAATGTGCGCATTTCTATTGTTTATTGTGACCCTCAAAGGCAGCCGCATCAGCGCGGACTAAGTCATGGCCACTCAACGTTGTTTGGAACGAGAAAATAACAGAAAAACACGACACGACTGTTCTAGCTGCTATTTGCTCCCTTCAATGCGAATTGTAGTAAAAATAAATGTTGTTGTTTTTCACCAGCGACACTTCCCCGCCTTGGCTGGGCAAATTGCAATTTACAATGCTTAAAATGCAAACTGTTATTGAGTTAAATTAGAAAATAAGCGAGTGAGCTCGGCAGCGATCAGCCGCGCTGTCGTATGAGCAACGAGGGGCGGGCAACCGCACAAGCGCACAACCGGCCGGGTGGAAGCGAGTTAACGCTGCAGCATTCAGCAGCTGGCGACAGTTGGCGACTTTCGCGCAATAATTCCAAACAAACAGACGCACATGTGTGTGTCGATGTAGAAATGCGATTTTTGTTTCTAAAAATTCACAATTTTCTTTACAATTAAGCACCGCTATGTGTGCTTACCAGCACTTATGCCATTGCATACATACATATGAGCACAGACGCACGTGTGTGTTCAAGCGAGCATATAAATTACACCGTGCAGCTGGACGGTTGAATGATCAACTGAATTTTCGACTCGTCGCCGACTATGGCAGAGATTTTTCTTTTGTGACTGACCACTGGCGAGCGAACACAGGCAGTCGCTGTTGACCTCTGGTCCGTCTGTTTAATCCGCCGTAAGCCGTTGCAGTGAAGAGTTTGTGCGCGCACGCGTCTTCGCTTCGCTTTATCATAATCAGCAGCCATCAGCCGGACAGTTGACTTGTGCTGTGAGCCGGGAGGGGTCTAACTGAACCATCGCGTTTGACCATTAAATTTAGTGCCGCGGATGAAAGTGATTTGCGTTGCTCGCTTACCAAGTGTACTATACTTTACGCGTTTGCTTGCGGTTCGTGCACAGAGCAGACCTCGGTTTGAATTGCAGCCACAGTTTATAATTACCTATGTATGTGTGTGTGTGTGTGTTGGTTCTGTTATTACTGTGCTGTAATTATTGTTATTTTTGCGTTACTTTGCTCAAGTTCATAAATTAAAGTCAAAGAAAGCAGATTTTGTAATAAGTGTTTGAGAAAAGAGATATTACTTAAATGCTTTGTGGAAATATACAAATATAATTATATACATACACACATATCTATATGGTATGGATATTGCGTCTTTCTATAGAAGTTATGTAGTGTTTATAACTGAAGAGAAATCTGAAGTAACAAAGTCTGTTGCATATGAGAAGAACTTATTTGCCATCGAAGTGCTTTTGCGAAGTAATTTTAATACTTTGAACACGCAAAAATCCCGTGATTCAATAAACTATAAACAAATGTTTTGAACTATGCATTATATAATCACTCAGCTAGCAAAGCAGTTATTAATATTATTTCCTTGCTTATAAATTATAAAATTAAAAGTTGTTTTATGTTCTTGAATTTGAAATGGAAACACTT
This sequence comes from Bactrocera correcta, assembly GCA_027475135.1. NCBI lineage: Eukaryota > Metazoa > Arthropoda > Insecta > Diptera > Tephritidae > Bactrocera > Bactrocera correcta. The sequence continues at coordinate 6,168 of JAPZAG010003021.1, read as the reverse complement.
TCTGAAATGTATTGGTTGCGTTCAAAAACTGGTTTGCTTCTCAAATCGATTAAATTATTTCCAGAAACCAGAAAGATTTTGTCTGCTATAAACAATTGCACTTTGTACTTAATTTTTGCCTTTTAAACATGCTGTTCGCCTGTTGCCGAGTAAGCATCCGCTTTGCATTTTTCAAACGCGTGATAAACAACCAGATAACCAAGATAACAATTGTTTTTATTTTTTTCCAAGATGATAATAATCCCACTTCGAATTTTATTATACATACGCCGCACAGTGGCATTTCGGCGGAAAACATAGGATTTTTCCACTTTCCAATTTCAAAACTTTAATGATTTTGTTTTGTAAAGAAATATTTGGATAAGAAAAATTCAACAAGGTTTTCTATAAAAAGTTAAATTTTATAGTTAAAAAAAACTAACAGAAGTCGACGGAAAGTTATTCAATAAAATAAGATTAAAATTATTGTACAAATAAAGATTTTTTTTTGTGTGTAAGTTTATAGCTATGGCTTTTCTTTTATTTTTTAGTGAAAATATAGCACCTACTTGTTTATAAAAAAAAATTTATTGAAATTGGCAAACTAAGCTAATTTTTATAATTTTTCAAAAATTATACTAAGAAATATCAACTTTTCATTTTTTGTTGGATAAAAACTTTATGTGCTTTGCCTTGCTTAGCCCTCTTACTATAAAAAAATGAAAGTTCCGAGTCTGTACTTTCAATTAAAAAAAAAAACAACCGCCAATTACCTTCCTTTTTAGTAACATCGATTTTAATTTCAAAAGTCACTTCCAATATTCATAACTTCGGATCCTTACATAAGTAGCTTAAGGCCTCATTCGAAATTCGAAAATTTCCTTAGAACTAAATCCCATTGTTAAAGATATGGTGCTTGCATAATATTACAAATAAAAATTAACACAATTTTTCTCCTGTTACATATTCAATTAAAACATTGCATATTATATTGGATTTTTATCAAGGTAAAGTTATAAATAACGTCACTTTGCGTTTAAGTTTTATTTTTTTTCATCAGGAGAACTCAATTAAGAGGTGTCCCGAATTTCAAGTCAATTGCAGTTATATGGGAGGTGGGTGTGGCAGTGGGTGGTTTTCCAAGATTTTTTCAAAATTTCTTAATTTAGTCCAGAGAAGTGTTTCTGAAAAGTTTCATTGTTGTACGACCACTCCTTCTATTTTTTTCCAAGAAATGTTTATAGCCGTGCCACTGTGCGCCGTGTACGAGATTGTTATTTTTCCATTTATTCGAGTGCCCTTAAGGGGCTATACCAGTGTGACTCTTTAAACTTTTATTTTGTTTTTCCAAAAATATCCTGTGAAATGGATGGCAGCGTGCTAAATAGCGACCGCTCACGGGTACAAACCTACAAGTGAAACTTTAAGCATAACTTAAGGAGAAATTTACCGATCGATTTCAAATTATTGAGTATTGTTGATTTAGTTTATTATACAATGACCTACGATCTTTTGATTGGTTGAAAATTTGGCATTAAAAAAACGACCACATTTTACCTAAAAAAACGATTTTTTTTATATTACGCCATTTTGTCAATTTTCGATATTTTTGAAAGATCGTAGGTAATTGTATAGGAAATACCTTTAACTTTAATAACCTTTTTGAAAGTTTTTTGTTTGATCTACTCCTTGTCTATTTGTTATTTTTCAACATTTTTGTAAAACAAAAAAAAAAAATATTAAAATATAGTTGAAAATATACTTTATTATGTCCGAACTTCGAAACATTGAGTACTTTTTTTTTTAATTCAAAATCGCCTCATTTTTCATGGGTTACACTGGTATAGCCCCTTAAGTCCTCAATTTGTGTGTCCCTTACATTAACTTTGAAGGGATACAATGGTTTAGTTGAATAGTGTGACAAAAGGCTGACAAAAAAGGTCGTGAAGCTTTCTAAGATTTCCAGTATAATGTGTATGAAGACAACACTTCAAACGTTTGAGGACCTTACAGTATGAAACACTGGAAGAGTTGTCGATAGTGAGGGCGCAGAACCTACTGAGTTCACGTCAAGAGCAGGTATCCTGAATGATGACTACTTCTCTTGAACTACGTAACGCTGCTCTATAAGGACCATTACTGGTCTATGCGTGGCCCATAAGCCTACCAGATTAACCTAACCTTTCTAGTTCGTTGTCGATTTTTTTGAAACATTGGCCCGACCAGGGTATGTGCTCTTGTCTGGCATTTATATCTATTTTCTATTCAATAGAGACCATCAACTTAACAACATGGATATATACTTTTGTCACTTCGTATTTAATGCTTCGTCAGGAATCGAGCGTAATTGTTATAAACTATACCACCAGTGCTGCTCGGTTGGTACCTTTTGGTTGATTGGGTAATGCCGATGAATATTGTCAATAGTTGTCAAAGGTACCTAACCAAGGTCTTATCTTGCTGGTACTTTAGATTAGATAAGTAAGTGAGGATTGCACCGCGACCTAGGGTCCATTGTGCCCTCTCTTAACTCACAACGTCTCAACTAGCCCCCACCAAATGATAAGTTCCAATATACTGCTAGGTGCTATTGAGGCGACCTGATTCCTATTTGGAAACATGGATCCAAGGGTCTGCTGCAGAACGGGCAAGCTCGTCGGCCAGTTTATTCCAGGCTATACCTTTGTGAAAAAAGGTGGACTTAGTTACGTTCTGATAGACTGTTCAGTCGTTCTATACACTCGTATGCTATTTCTATTATTTCTATTTTATCTCGTATGCAGAGATTGCTTTGAGTGCCGCTTGGCTATCGCTTAGTACAGATGTACGCTTATAGCAAATGGTACTGTGAGAGTAAAATTAGGCAGAAAAATGCATTGCACTTAATCAGTTCACTTGATTGATATGGATTTAAAACTGTCCAACTGTTTTTCACTGGATGAAACATCGTTTATCTGCTAGAAAACTATACTTATATTCCTGTACCAAGCACGATCTCACATCTGGGTGTAGTCAACTCAAAGCATTCCTGCCCTTATTGGAATAAATATAATTCCATCGCTCACTGTCGATATTTTTGTTCTTTTTTGAATGCGTAGTGATAATTACTCTGCAAATAAGTGAGGCTCAGGCTAACTATATAATACTGAATTAGAACTCACTTGGTTTTAGCAACGACCTTAGTGATAACTGTTACTTATTGCATATCTTATAAATATCACAGCGCTGACCTATTCAAAGTGATACGAGAGAGTAGTGATTTGTTAACGCACAGCAAGATAAAATATTATCTCAAATGCGGCTAATCCGCTAGTTTGCGCTGAAATAGTTAGCAGTCACGTAAGTGGAAAAGCGCATATTATCAGCTTGAAGCGTTTGATTAGATCATGAGATAGCTAGTTTGCAAATAAAAATGAGAATATAGACATACATATGCGTGCTATCAGCATAATAGGCGAGCTAAGCTGAGGTAATCGTAAGCACATGAGCTCGCTATCTGCACTAAGCATGCCTCCTCAACACCGTAAAAACGTTTTCGTGTCATACAGATTATGTAATAAAATATATAAAAATGTATAAATTTAAATTCGCTATCATAGACAGAATGCAGTACAGACCCCTAGTTTTCGCTGAACGGAAGTAATTTTTTACTATTATCGTATTATCTATTGTGGCATACACTCTTAAACATATAGGGCGTAAGTACTCCTCTGTTTTAGGGTGTCATCTACGTAAGTTCTAAATTCTATAAATTCGCACATAAATTTGCATTTGTTTCCATGTAAGTGGCAGCTGCTGCATCGCAGCGGAATCGCAATTATGATTTGTTTATGTTTTATGGGTTAATTTATGGTAAGTTGACCTTATTCTGACTGTTTTAGCTCACTTACGTGTATGTAAGCCGTCAGCGTTAATAGCTGCGAGGAATTTATACTGCGGAGGACGGAATTTATGTAATAGGTTTACTTAAAGCCATTATTTAGCGAATATACTGAGCGAGACAGATTATTTAATAGTGAATAGGAGCAGATAAGTCTAATGCCTAATTTATTTTAAGCCTTATCTAAAATTTAATGCAAGCAAATTGTTATCATACTAAAATACTTTGCAATAAATTATCACCTTCTATTTTCAGCTATATAAACTGAACAGTTAAAACTACTTATTCAAAATGGGAAATGCAGGATACACATGCATTCGAAGGACGTTTTGTTGGCTTAATATAATTTTATGGGTAAGTTTACTAAAGAAATCATGTAATTATCACAGTTTGGAATGACTCTCATTTTATTGTAATAATGTATTTGTTTTTTTGTGTTTTTGTTAATGCTTTCTGAGGCATATTGTCTCTATGAAGTTGCGCCATCTTAAACGATTGAAGGATGTGCTCTTTCCGCCGTTCCAATTGATTTTTACGTCACATATTGGCGGCCGCGATTTCTTTTCTCTTGGGGTTTCCAGTAAAAAAAAATGTGAGTTACATACTCTGTGTGGAGTCTTCCCAGCGTCTTGTTATGCTGTTAACTGGCTTGCCTATGTTTCTGAGATAGCTATATATGTATATTCACTATTAGAATTGGTTTAACTTTCTTATATATACTTAACGATTTTTTCAGTCCTCAAAATACTTTTCATAAACACTTTTTGGAATATGCTTCAGCTCCTTCAGCGAATTTTGTTGCATCGACTAAAAACGGGTTTCACAGAGCGGCAATTTCAGTTTGGGAACAAGAAAAAATCACACGGAACCAAATCTTGTGAATACGGTGGTTGATCGATGTAATGCATTGCGTTTTGACATTAAATTCGGTCACAATCACGACTTGATGTGATGGTGCATTATAATCATGTAAAATCTATTAATTGTTCTTCCACAAATCCGGCCGTTTTCGGAAGATGTTCTCACGTAAATGCCTCAATATGGCCAAGTAGAACTCCTTATTGACCGTTTGAAACTCCGAAACCATTTTATGTTGCACCAAACCACGAAAATCGAAAAAAAACAATGAGCATCACTCTGAATTTTGAGCGATTTTGACGTGTTTTTTGGTATTAGTTCGTTTGTTTTCCTTCCATTCCGATGATTGTTAACTTGTTTGCATGTCAAACGCATGGAACATGGCTTTTTCCATCGGTAGTTGTAATGCTCTCCATGAATGTTGGAACGAGACTGGTCTACAGTACTCTTTTTGAAAAAAAAAAATTCAGCTTTATTAGGACGAGTCGAGCAAGAAAGCATTTCATACAATATACTATATACACTAAAATCATTCGAACGAACTAGCGAGAGATGTCGAACTCTCTTGCAATCTCTCTAACACTTACCTGACGATTTTTAGGCGCCATATCCTTCACTTTTGTAATATTTTCATCAGTTGAAGAGATCGAAGGTTGTCCAGAAAGAGGCATGTCTTCAATGAACTCTCTCGACCGTTTGTGAAGACCTTGTACCACTCGTAGGCTTGTGTTTTTGATAAAAACAGAAAGCCTTTACCCATATTCGCTGGTTACAAATACAAAACTTGAGACAAAATCTTTATTCGATATTTTTATCCATTGCAAAAATCGCAACACACTTCTGAGGTGTGCCGGCTTAAGCAGCTTCTGTAAACACACTGGTTCGTAGATCGCGCTCATATTTGCCATAGCAATTAAAGGTAGTCCTACCAATATCATTTTTGAAATATCATTTACCCGGGAAATTTAATCAAAATTTCCGGGTAAATCACCCGGTCACAATGTATATCCAAAATTTATCCCATAATTTAAATTCGCTCTATATAGGTTATATGTTCGAGTCGATCAGACTTTGAACTTGATGTAGTCAGAACATCTATGCTGGTGGTTGTTGTAATTAAAAATCCGAGTCCGTTCGGGTCATGTAGACCCGATTGTGGTAGAAACGATGGTAAAGAGGTTGGTTACTTTTTAGTCATATGGTTGTCAGGTTTAAAAAAGAAATCAAGAAACATCCAAATAAGCCAACAAATCAATCCATTTTGCTCCCGAATCACTAGAAAATGTCTATTTTTTATAACTTTTTAGCATTTCTGCAATGAAAAGTTTCCTCTTAATTGCTTAAGTTCTGGGTTTACGCTCCTTCTCATTCTAACAATTTTACCCTGTTTGGACTATGACGGTGAAATGTTAGACGAAAACAAGAATAAACGTTAATTTCGACTGCGCCGA
>JAPZAG010003020.1:0-12925 GCA_027475135.1 Bactrocera correcta | reverse complement strand
CATAGTAATCCGTTCTGAACAATTTCTTTGGAGATTGCAATGTTGTATTAGATAATATTTTGTACCAAATTTCGTGAAGATATCTCGTCAAATGCAAAGTTTCCTTACCAACACTTTGTTCGGATAGTTCAGTTTGTATGGTACAGTTTGTATCTCACAGGTGTTCGAACTCCAACTGATCAGCAACTTCTTGGCGAGGACGTGTGCGAAATTTCATACCGATATCTCTGAAACTGAGCAACTAGTTCTTCTTTATAAAGATAGACAGACGGACAGACAGACAGACTTGTCTAAATCTACTCGGCTCGACAAACTAATCATTTATATACATTTATATGTTTTTTAGAGTATCCAATGTGTTCTTCTGGGCACTAAAAACTTCGTGGTATATTTAATATACCCAGTTGAGGGTATAATAATAGAACTCGCACATTTCCTTCAGCAAAAGTGTTTATATATGCAACAATGATCTCTTTAAAATAAGCCTTATGGCATTTGGAAGAATATAAATGTATCATGGCAAAAAGAGCTCGAAGTTGCTTTAATTTAAAGTTTTTTTTTTGTTTTTTTCCTTGGAAATTAAAGCACTTTTTTGACTCGTCTTTTTGTGATGCAATTAGAGTTTTTTTCAAAATATTTTGTATAATTGTTAGTTATGACATTTTTGGCAATACAATCTTAAGTATATACTCAGAAAAAACAGACAAAATTCTGGTTTATTTTTACTGTTATAAATCCGAATAGCACACAAAGTTATCGTATTTCTCAAATACCTCCAAAAATTGCCAATCTATCCCAGTGTTTTTAAGTATTCAATACTAAGAGCATCTTTCAAATTCTTAAAAAAATTTTTTAAAAATATTTCTATCAAGTTTATAAAAAAAATATTATTTAAAACTAATATATTGAAAATTATATCAAATTTTTGGGTTGAAAATTTTTAATTATATAATTTATCTCATTTTACCCCAATGTATTCGCCTTTGATTGCTTGAAAGAAAAGGACACAGGCAGGCTTGACCGGAAGAGGCCACACTTAAGCCAACATTAGTGGTCCCCGCTTTTAGTTAGAATAGTCCACGTTTCAATATGAGCTTTTGCTTCAACAACTTAAATTTCGGATCTAGTATTTTCACTGAAATGTGAATTTTGTCCAAATAAGCATCTTGAATTGAATTTTTTTTAAGAAATTGAAATTCCAAATTATTTGCTTAAGAAAATCAAAAAATAAGCATGAAATATTTACTTTTAAATTATATATTTTTTTACTCCATTTCCATACTCTTTTGATTTTTAACACAATTTTGAAATATTTTTCGAACTACTATTAACAAAAGTAACAGTTCTGAAAAAACTCTTTGTTTGATTATTATTTTCTGATTCTACACTTTCTAGAAATGAATTATTTGTCTCTCAAACTTGTACATGTTCCCACAATTAATTATTGCCTTTCAATTTTTTATTCAATTTTTCGAAACTAGAAAACAAACACCGCACTAATCAAACACTAGTCACACACAAGCTTACATAGTTCTAAATAATTTCATACTCACCACTCTCATTTTCAGCGGAAATTTAATAAATCCTCACACAAATATTCGAGGACTACTGCTCTTGAGGAATCTGCAAACAAACACCGCACAAATGATAGAAAGAAAACGAAATTTTTAAAAGTCCTTATTTTTTGTAATAACAAAAAATGCCAGCACACACCGTTATATTGAGCACTCCAACTGCACTTTTATGTATTTCAACTGATTTTCACACTTTGCCACACACACAATAGAAGTCGCTTCACACTCGAAATATTCCTTATGCTTGACGCTTGTGATCCTGTCCACAGCTGCCTCAACGCTAACCTCTTTGGGATGATTTAGCGCAAAATTCGTTTGGAGCCGCACACTTTGACTCCGATCTATTGTTCGCAATGATATGCTGTCAGTGACAAAAGTTCTCCGCCTTTTATACTTGTTTCGTGTATTGGATGTTTGGCGCCAAATTGAAAATTGCAAATGCACTCGCAAATACACAAAACACAATCTGAAACACAAACCCCCCCACACACACACACAGATCGACACACATGTGCGCTAAAGAATCGCAGTGCGGCTGCGCAACACACACACTCGTGCTGCCGGTGTTGCCAACTCATCTAACCGTTATTGTAAGCGCTAATGTCTAGTTCGCCGGAGCGTCGCTGCCAATTTTGCCTACAACACCGGTATTTGCAATGAAAAATGTTTGTTATTGTATTTGCAATTACAGTAATATAAGAACAACAAACGCCACGAGATACGGCCAGCGCATCGTAGTAGGTGAAGTTGTTGTAGTAGCAAAAACAGCGACAGCATCATCAATAGCACGGCGGCAATTGAGCCACGAAGGGTTGCGTTGAGCATCGTGCGCGCCGCGAGATGAGCAGTGGAAAGAGAAACAAGGAAAATCAAATCGTTGGATTTAGTGTGTTAGTATGTCAGTTGAATCAAACCTGTGCAAACAATAACAAACCGACTGCGCTCGTGAGTTACCTGAAACACCAGCTAATGAGAACCGAAAGCATGAGCAAACGCGTTTGTTGTTGTCAGTTGAGCTAATGCCGGCGACGTCATCATTGTGCAGCAGTTGCAACTCACTCGCTTAATGTTTAGTTAGAGATGAGCTCAACTCCCACACAATTTCATAATTTCCTGGTAGTATATGACATCCTGAACCCAATTCCAGCAGATCGGGTATATACTATATTTATGTACTATATATGACTGATCGATAGACAATTTGGCATCCTCAGCTTGTTTTCTGTGGATCTGACATTCATGTATATGATCTCATCGTTATAGATAGAGAAATCGCCATCAACTTTTGTTGGCCAATGTTTCAAAAGACCTTACAAACTGAAGTCAGGGTGCCCACAGAGTGGACGTTTAAAGCCGATCCAAGCGCATTTTCTGATTAACGCAACACGCGAATTTATGCTCGGCTTGACCTTGACAAGCTAGCCGACAGAGGTAATGCTCGAAAATCCTACAAAAAGATGCGGCGACTAACAGAAGGTTTCAAGACCGGAACACATAGAAAATATGAATCGAATACTTCGGCATCCTGATAAAGAGCATGCATCAGCTTCTCTGTAAAATATGATCACACGAGAGCATGCCTAGCAATTGGAATTTTCCACTACCCAATCCTCAAACAGGGAGACCCCAGAATCTGCATCAGCTTCCGTGGGATAAGCCTCCTTAATATCGCATGCAGATGTAGGGTCATTTTGAGCGTATTGAAGCCCACCGTCTGTAAACTGAATGGACCTTATAAGACGTTGAATAATATCAAAAGCTCTGTCAGGATCCGTTGTTTGCGTATTGGTAACTACTAATGCCGCTGTCCATGAAACGATGAGCTGTACGAGATGCAGGACGACATTGACATAGTTCAGCGAATTAAGAAACAGCGGCTAATCTGGCTCTTCTACGTTAGAAAGACCAGGTGGAGAAGAACCTTTCTACACTTGGAATCTCCAACTGGCGCCACGTAGCGAAAATAGAGAAATTGTATACTCGAATATAACCGCATAACCGGTGTCTATGCCAATAAAGAAGAGGAATACGGTTAAAAACATTGCCCTGGTACCGAGCTTACGCTGCCATATATAAAAGGAATCGGACGAAAATGCCGCCTGCTAATTTACAATGGGTGAAAGATTAAGATTTTAAATCGACGTGAGTTTGAAGTGTATCACTTTCAATTACAGATCATTCAAATGAGATCGGACGTCAACCTAGAAGCTCACATTTATAGGAAGGGGTTCAAGAAGAAATATCACATCACTAATTTTGAATAGTCGTAAAGTGCCTCAGACTTGTAATTTAAGTATCTTCCAATAAAAAGTAGGCGCAGGCATTCATGGCATCGAACACTTGGCTGAGTTTATAAATACGAAATTTCCAAATCCCTCAGCGTCTTCTATAGCAGCTCAGACTTTAGATAATGCGTAACTCATCACATAGAAATTAAACAGAAAGATTACATGAAAGATCATTGACATAACTGACCGATAAATTACCTTAGATACAGAGAAATCTGATATGTGGTAAGTGTTAAAAACTTAAATGTCAAATATGGGTATGGTGGATTCGGTAGAGAGTAGTACATAAGTTGAGGCTAGTAGGAGGATACAAGCTTTGTGAGCCTTATCTTAAAAGATGATATTGACCATTTTTATGGAAATTTTCTAGACTATTATTATAGATAATTTGTTTAGTCAACCAACTTTACATATTTGCTGGAATGACATATTTGTTACAATAAAAGAAGAAGAAATTTTACCTCAATCCCCACTGAAAGCAAGAAAAATTGTCTTCATCTCAACCGAAAACATTCACGAACTTACTATTTCATTTACGCCTACTTATTCAGTCATTTTCTTGCCGAATTTTCGCAAGTGCACTCTCAATTGAGCTCATAAATTCACCGTCAATCTTCATCGACAGCTATACTCAGGGGCCTGCGAGCTCATGTGCATACTTGTACTTACTTTTCTAAATAAACGATCGGAGGCAACGCTCTTTTCGAATTACTGCGCTTCTTCATCATAATTCAGCAGCCGCATTGCAGCATCCGCAACCGAACCGCATTTATTGACGAGATCGCTCGAGCAACGCGTCAGAATTGCCAATTCGCATAGTTTCTGTTTAGTTATTCTTCCTCGATTTTCTGTTTTGCATTTTCATAATGGGAAATCCAATAAATTTTATACGAATTTAATTGCAGCCGAGCATTGTTAAAGCATTAGACACCGATCAACAAAACCAAAGACAAGAACAACAACAGTTTTACTTTGTTAACTGCATACATACAGACATACTTCTATGTATTCCATCCACCAGCATAGGCCGTTGGCGCAATAGTGCGCTCAGCGTTGCTGTTGGTACCGGCAAACCGATCGTGCCGCATTACCGCATGCCGTGGATGACGCTAAGCGGCACTAACACTAGTTCGCTCGTGTCAGCTGGAAATTACAATGAGCTCATAGTAGCATTGCCTAGTCTCCGGTTGGGCCTTTCTTTCGACTACTCTTCAGCTTTTCTTGTAATTTATAAACGCTTTTTAATTGTAGGGGCGGATGGCAATAAATTACAACAACATTTTTGTATGCAAACATTTTTCTTGATCTTATAAAAATCATCGAAGACATATTTTTAACGGAACTTGGCTGATCGTCGCTTTGAGTGACATGTGAAGTAGGGATTTCGGCAGAGCAGCCCATATTACAATGCTTTAACCGCTTTCATTAAGAGAAGTTGGAAAATTTATATGTTAATATTACAATTTATACCGTTAGAATAAAGTATTGCGCCACGTTTTCTGTATTAACAAGCCGTAACTTTGCGGTTTCAAGTATTAATGCTAGGGCTTACAGAAATTTTCGCAATCCAAAAAAATGGGAAACTAGAAACAGGTGTTAAGTGTGCAGAATTGCTGCGTCAAATCTTTATGAAATGCTACTAGTGTTGGAAACAACTCAATTATTGGTAGTCACGTGTTGAATATATTACTTCGTTCGGGAGCTCAACACTGGTAGTAATTGCTGTTGGCGATTCTCTGTTGCTCATTAGAAAACACATTAATATAGTGTTGAATGAGCCATAGAAAAAATATATTACGTAATGCCACTTGCTGTCGGATTACCTCAACTAAGGGTTATGGGAAATGGGACAGTTAGTAATGTGTGTAGTAAATATAATTGCCATAAAGGAATAATGAAGTGGAGATAATAATAAATAAATATTACAAACATATACATAATTTACTTCGTGTGTTAAGCAATAATTTCAATAGTTGGCAAGAAATAATTAAGAAATTTTGTAGCTAAGAAATTTGTAAGAATCAGAAAAGGAGAAGTATATGAAGAAGTGATTACCACATTTCACAAAGAAACAGTTGTCACGGTATTATGAACTAGCCGAAATAGGTTCTGTATATCAGTATGATCAGCATACTTAAAACATTAAGATAATCTGTCAGTGCGTAGATGCGAAATCACTAAGGAAAACGAATCATATTATCTTATCATCTTAAAACACGTTACTCGATTCCTTGATTGGTTTGTCGTTTGCTTCGTAATTCGACAATTTGACAATCTTTGTACTTTGGTTACTATATATTTGAGGACTTGCAAACACTAATGCGATTATTTTTTCACAACTTTCGATTCCATACAATTTGTCTATCAAAAAGAGGCTCGTATTTATTGATCGAGAGAAATATTAACAAAATACGGTAACGCTGCTTCGAACCACATCTTTGACATCGTGTCAGGTGATGAATCGTGGATTTATGTGTATGAGCCCGAAAGTAATCCGAATCTAACAAAAACTTTGAAGCACAGAGCACTTCCAAGCAAATGGTTAACTGTTTTTTTTTTTGTTTTTTGGAAAAATCTCTATCTCTTATATATCGACTAAGAGAACTGCATGTATGATCAGTCAAAACATCAATTTGATGAGCCATCCATCGTATAATTCTGACTTAGGATCGAATAACTTCTTTTTATTTTCATCCGTAAGAGATAAGCTAATAGGCCAACTTTTGTCGACACCTGAAGAGACTGGCTGCGTTTAGAAGACATGTTTCAGAGGTATCTTAATCAGAGTGGCAAAAGTGCTTCGATAATTGGTTCAAACACATGCAAAAGTGTATAGACCTTAATGGAGAGTATTTTTAAACACAGTAAAGCGATTTTTGATGACTAAAAGTTGTTATTGTTCTCGAATCCCGAAATGTAAAGGCAACTTCCGTATTAACGGTCATAATGGAAAAGGGGAGAAATAGTTCTAATTTTGAAATGATATTTATTATTTATATTTATTTATTAACGATAATCAAATTTGGTTCCATTTTAATATTTCGTGCAAGGGGAGAAATAATAACCAAGGCCAGGTCCTACACAACACCGAAATTAAATTTAATATTAAGGATGATGAAATTGGAAAGATGAAAGATATTTGGTTTGTAACATTAGCATAACATCCTTATTATGAACTGACCAAGACCAGAATAAATCCACCATTTCTTTTTCTTCATAGAACGCCATTAGCTAATTTACCGTTGAAAGTATATAATATATGTATATGGGGTATTCCATGCCAAATCGACCACTTTTGAACCCGACCCCTTTAGATTTTGCTGAAACTTAGCCATCCTTTTCTACCCTTTGAAAAACATTTTTGAGAATTTTTTCAAAATTTTTTGACCAATTTTAAAAAAGTTATGAATTTTGCAATTTTTTGCTAAAAAATGGCTTCTTTATTTTCAAATAGCCATAACTTTTGTAGAAATTGACTTTTGGGGACCATTTTTTTTTTTTTAATTTTTGTTTTTGAATGAACTTTTCGAAAAAATACAGGAAAAAAATTTAACACGATAAATTATATAAAATAATCGGTTTTTTTAAGTAAAATCGTAATTTTTTTTTTTTGAATTTCGCCATTTTTGTTTTTTTTTTTTTTTTTTTTTTCAAAACAAACTTCAATTAATTTAACAACTATCCCTGCTAATCCCGGAGTGGGCCGATTTTTTTTTAATATTTTTTTTATTTATTTAAAAAAATGAAAAAAAAAATTTTTCCCGTAAACTTTATTTTTATCATATAAAAAATATAATTTAACGATTTTATGATATAATATTTACAATTTATAGACTTAATTTACGAATATAATGACTAAGTTTTATGATTAATACTGCTAATATCCAATGATTTCACAGAAACAAAAAAATACCAAAAAAATTTGAATCTTGGTGTATGTTCGTAGTTTTTGGTCAGAGGTGCATTTAAAAGACACGTCCGCTACGTGTGGATCTTTGACCCAAAGGTTTTACTCCCACTTATAGTATACCAAAGATTGCCAAAAGCTCTCGTACCAATCCAACAGATTTTAAACCGATTAGTTTTTCCTCCTTCCATTTGATAAAGGCTGGATAGATTAATAGAAATATACATAAGAAACATGTTAAATCAGTACAGAAATTGAAAAATATCTGCTTCAAAAACATACAGCCTAAGGTCATACCAAGCGCGTTCAAAGATCTGAGCATCTCGGAACCTCTTTTGAAATTTATTGAACAGATGCTTCTTAGCAGGTTTATAATTTCAAAGCTGAGCTTTTTAAGGATGTGTAGATCTGTCCAAAGAAGGGCACCTAAAATAGTGATATTATTTCCTCTTCTCTGGATTTTCAAAATTAATAAAATGTTGTTACCTCTAGAGAACTGGGAATCCTCCCTATTAGTCTAAGAGACTTCTTTCTATTAGTGGCCCATAATAAAAGGAATTCTATGATGCTTACTACGCTCCCGTTTCTACCCTATGGTACGTTTATATCGTAAATCTTTGGAAACGTACTTCAATTCGATATTACCTTTCCCTCTAGAGATGATTGGTAAATGGGTGAGGTGGACAAAGCTGCAGAGATAAATATTTATACGCATGAGTTCAAACTGTATAAACGAGTGGGAAGTGATATGTTTTCAACAAAATTAGATATCAGATCTTTCGACTGTCAGATCTCTGCATTGGCGTTCAAACAGAGATAATAACGATTAATGAAAGCCTTCTTGTTCTGAAAATGCGGTGCTCACAGGAAGAAATGCATTTAGATTCATAGATAGCCAATCAGCTTTGAAGTCACTAAAGCCTCTTAGAATTTATCAAAGATGTTGAAGGAGTATTTTGATATATTGGAACATAACAACATATTTCCCATATATATAGTACATGCAATGGGTTCTAGAACATAATAGTAATAATATCCCTGATAACTGGGATGCAGATATACTAACCAGAGCAGCATCATCCTATAATTAGACTTCGATAAAAAGGAACTTTAAATATCTCTATTTAATTGTAGATATTTAATCGAAAAATTAGTTATAAATATAGCTGAGTGTCAGTGAAAATAATTCTTGATTTAGTCAACAAGCAGACAAATGAAATGACTTGAATATGGGTCGCAAATGTCGGCTTTTGAAATTCAAAAGGATATGTCATTCGTTTTTTCTCTAGTAAGAAAACAGGTAGACAGTGTGTTGATAGATATGCCAGCAGAGGGGTCGATACCAAGCAACGATTACTGTAAAAACAGAAAAAAAAATAGAAGATGAAGAGACTGTAAAATATGTTCTATGCAAATGCACAGCTTTTTATAGGAAAGAATCTTAACTATTGGTAGCGACTTTCTTCGCGACGGCTCGGAAATTGCACCCATACAACTTAATGATTTGATGAAATTCATCAACAGCACAAGATGGATTAGAGGGTACGTAATATCGTACAGTGAAAGTAGTCTAGTGCCTCTGATTTCACAAAGAAACCTATCTAATATTCTCTAATTTATTATTTTTTCACACATAAGTATATTCGTCTACATTAGTAATCCGCTTCCAAGAGAATGTCAGAAACAAAATTCAAAAACATTTATTATAACCTCATTTATGATAATCAATTGCAAAATAAGTTAAATTATAGTTTAGCACATTTACTATGTGTTCAGGAATGTGCAGCCATTCTATCGTTGCATGTGAAGCACCAATTTATAAGAGCCCTAAAGAGTTATTGCACCGATTGTGTTCGTGTGCCACAAAAGTTGTTTGCCCTTTTTTTGTTGGCAAACGTTCGAGAAATCACGAATTCCAATCATTGACAGACATTTCATTCCAAAACAATAACTCCCGCACATTTTTCTTCCATAATTTATGTTATTATTATTATTGGCTTGTTCACTTGCCCTCTCAGCTCACTTGTCTGAGAGCCGATTGCACGAGACATGCGCGTAGACACAAAAGTGGTTCCGCGACAATGTGCAACAAGTTGTTGTTGATTCAATTACACAGTCGATCGATTTCCAAAACTAGGTGACACAACTGCGAAAAGGACGGTAGAGTGAAATAAGAACAAATATTTATGACTGAAATGTGAAAAGAAAAAGTTCTTAAATTGAATTAAGCGCAGTTGAGTGAAGCATTCTAACAACAGAAGTACATCTAATGGAAATATTTGTATTACATCATAGATGATGATCGGTACAAAATATACAATATGTCATATGGTACATAAGATGAACGCAACTATTTCACATTATTGGAAACATTTTCTGCATAACTTTATTAATGCTTTTGACGGGATATCCAAATAGAGATACTTTTTTTTTTGACAGATCTCGCGTGAGTCGTCAAAACAAGTTTTCATGTTTTTTTTTTTGTTTAATATTATTTGGCATTCCAACATGGAAAGACTTACGTCTGAACAACGTTTACGAATCGTTCTTCTTTATTATGAAAATTCACATTTTGTAAAGAATGTGTTTCGCGCACTTCGCTCAACTTATGGTCAACATATTCGGGCTACTGAGTATACTATTCGCAACATCATCACCCTTATTGAGACCCAGCATTCATTACTTTTTAATATTTGACCGAATTGACCACGTAAAGCTGTAAAGAAAATATCGCGTTGGCAGGAACTCGGACTGACGTATGGAACGACTTGACGCTTTTTGCGTAGAGATCTGAAATGGAAAGCGTACAAAATACAGCTTGCGCAAGAACTGAAACCGCTCGATCTTCTCAAGTAACATAGCTTCGTTCTATGGGCTCTTGAAAATTTCCAAAAAGATCCGACTTTTTTGTGCCAATGTTTGAGGCCAATTTCTGGCTCAGTGGATATGTAATCAAAGAAACTTGCCGCATTTGGAACGAAGAGCAACCTGAAGACGTTCAAGAGCTGCCATTTCATCCAGAAATAATAACGGGTTGTGTGATTTGTGGGCGGGTGGATACACCGGTTCATATTTCTGCAAAAATGATGCCGGTGAGAACGTAACCGTTAATGGTGACCGTTATCGCGCCATGATAACCGACTATTTGATGCCTGAAATTGAAGCTCGGCTCCACTTACCACACATCACATCAATCAAAGGATTTATTGATAGAACACTTCGTTGAACAAACAATTTCACGATTTGGGCAGGTCGAATAGCCATCAAGATCATATCATATCACCCCTTTAGACTTTTTCCTGTGGGAATATGCAAAGTCTAAAGTCTATGCGGACAATCCCGCTTCGACCATGATACTTCGAGTTACCAGGCGAAATGCTCGAATAAGACATAGGAAATTGGACTTTAAATATAGAAAATTGTATTTTTGGTCATAAGGTATACTTAAAAAATACAGTTTTTGCAAAGTTTTATCCCGTTATATTCATTTTTACACTGGAAAGGAAAAAATCGGATGGGCCAACTTTGACTCCGGCTTCTATAAAACCCTCTCAAATCAACCAGGGAATATGGATGGAAATAGTGTAAGAACGGCGTAATACACAAGTTACCTTACCAAATGTTGCCTAAAACTAAATCCTTATGTTTAATACTGAGGTAATGGATTTATTTTTAAAAGACTTTCTACACCGGTTTAATGTAATAAATAAAGATTACAAACTTATCTAAAAAAATGTATGCAAAAGACGAATTTAAATGAACAAGTTTACAAATAGCTAATTCTTGAGAAATATCATTAATCCGAATTAACAGATGAATATAGAAATCTCCGTAAATGCTTTTATAACTTCTTCGTAATGAATAAAAATCACTGGCAAGTGACAGTCTTCTGCAAAAAATATCACGAATTGCTAAAGTAAGCTTAAATTGTTTATTTTATTTAAGTACAAGTTTCAATGTTACCATAAATGACTTCCTTAATGATCAAAGTGGTCACAGTAAACGATAAAAAAAGATTTCTCCTATGAACTCATAAACTGATATGAAGGACAAGAGATCAATTTGCGCAGGCGCCTTACGGCACTAACAACGCTACAGATTAACAACAATAATAATCACAAGTATTGAAAATATTTAATGTCAATAAAAAGTGGCGTCGGCATTCAGTTATATTCGCATAAACGCTCCGAAGTTCGCCAACAATCACAAATGTATTTAGAACATTTTTGAAAGGTGCGCAGAATTGCACGATTGACGTTCGAAAGGTTTCGCTGGCAGCCGGCGAGCGAGCGCATCACAATGACAAAAATGCGCACACACAACGGACACAGATATACGCATATAGGGGCATAAATATGTTTAGATGTGTACCCTGTAAGAAATTTTTGATCAAAAGATAGAGCATTTGGGGGTGCCAAGAGTTTAGAATTTTGAGAAAGAATCAAAAGGAAGTTCGATGAAATTTTACTTCAAATGCAAGAGTATAACTTGTCCCATCTACACATTCTACGGGAACATTCACTGGGATGCAATTGGCAAAACCAGGTAGATATTGAAAAGTTGACTGATCGGTATAATGCTTCTCATAGCTAACTATGTAAATAATAAATTTGTATTGTTTTCTTGGCTTAGAGTACTAAAATTAACAAAAATTCCGAAAAAATTTAATACTATTTTTTATATTTTTGTTTTGAATATAAATATTTTCTATTGATTTGATAAAATATTGCTTCTTCATAGGAAAAAACAACAGTTGCGATAAATCTTATTCAGCACATTCCACTATTAAACGCTGATTTACTGAATTTCATCGTAACCGTATCAATACAAATGATGTATCCCGTTCAAGAAGGCAACAAGAGGCAGTAATTCAGAAAACATTTTATAAGTCGTTGTCCCGGTTTTTGAACGCCAGGCGAAAAGGAAGAGTAAAAATGGATTTAGAAGAATAAATCATTACACATTGGATCAAAAATGCTTAGATCAATCACGTGTTCACCATGGTACATGCGTAATGAAAATATCCTTAAAGACCTTCGTATTTCTATGGTAAGAAAAGAAGTAGAAGACAGCAGTATTAAATATTTATCAAAACTCCGAGATCACTTAAACTTTTTGGCTAATGCTTTGGTACATTCCTGCGATCAAACACAACT
>JAPZAG010003019.1:0-12932 GCA_027475135.1 Bactrocera correcta | reverse complement strand
AAACCATGTGTTGTCAAAAAGTAAAAAATGAACAACAACAAAGAACTCAAATGAAGTGAAAAAAGTACAAAGTCAAACACATCACAATACCTTTGGCTTGTCACAGCAGCCACAAAGGCAACAACAACTACGAAAAAATAACGACAAAATTTCGCTTCACTCATAAAAATGCCATAAAATGGCAAAAGTACAACACACACAAAGCTGAGATGAGCCGGATGGCGATGGTGCAGGGCGTATGAGTAACGGCAGGCAGTGATTGAAGTGCGGGCTGTCTTTAAAGTCAAGGGAAAAGTAACAGCAGCAAAAACGGTGAGAAAAGTACACAGATATGGCACAACAGGAAGCTGTACAGACCGCCTAGTTGACGTTGTGAGTGATAAAAATGAAGCGAGCCCGTAGAAAGAGGAGGCGAGGGAGAAAAACACAGAAAATTCTTAACATCTGGGACACTGCCAGTCATATGCACACCCACACAAAGTGCACCAACGGTACTCACGTATATTAAATTGTCCCATATCTGAACATTTTGCTGCCAAGTTGATGTGGTGGCCTCAAACAAATAGCAAAAGAGGCGAAAAAGAATGAAAATATGTCAGCGTCATGAAATGTTCACAACCACAGCGAATATGTGTGTGTGCGTGTGTATGTGTGCGAGCACACAATAGAGGCGGAAAGTGAAAGTCCAGTATTTGAAGTCTTTGGTATTCAGCGCAAATGGATCACCTGTACACTTGGTCACCTGCCTGTTCACAAATTCACATTAGTTTTTTTTTTTTTTTTTTTTTTTTTTTTTTTTTTTTTTTTTTTTTTGTGCCGGAGGGGGAATCTTACATAGATACTGCTACTTAGCTGTAGCAATATGCACGATTCGCACCGCCCGCTAAAGGTGCACCTCATTCGGGACCACGCACAGTCAGTATTACTTACTGTTCTGAACTTGCAAACGGTACGCCTACGTACTAAACCCTAACTCCGTCTCCTTTAGCTTTACTGAGACCCTGTGGGACCGCCGGTAGGCATTTCATCGCAGGGCAAGCTTAGCCTTTGGGCTCACGTCATTTGAGCGATATTCGCTGCTCTAGCTTCTTCTTTGCTGTTCTGCTCTCCTCAGGTCATGGAGTACCATGGCTGTCATCTTCTCCATAAGATTCCACACACGCCTCGAGTGCAACATATATGTCACTATATTGTCTGGCGTTATTCGATTAGATACTTCCTTTTCCACCATCATTCGCTCCTTTGTATATTTCCGACAGTGGAAAAATATGTGTTCTGCGTTCTCGGCATTGCTACCACAGAAAGAGCAAGCTATTCCCTCCTCGTGACCGTACTTATGCAAGTACTCCCTGAAGCATCCATGTCCTGTTAGGAACTGCGTCAAGTAATGATCTACCTCCCCGTGTTTTCGTTCCATCCATGCTTGTATGTTACCGATTAATCGGTATGTCCATCTCCCCTTGCTTGATGTATCCCATCGTGTTTGCCATTCGTTTAAGCTGGCTTGTCTTTCTTCTCTACGCTCTGGCACTGTTAGTTTCCGGCCTGTGCTTTTACTTTTATCATATATTCGCTTAAGTTCGAGAGCCATTATGTCTGGAGGCATAATTCCTGCTAGAACTCCGACAGCTTCATTAGAGACCGTGCGAAATGCACTGACTATTCTAATGGCGCTCAACCGGAACACCGATTGCGCCACTCCAGCATATGTCTTATGTATTAATGCTGGTCCCCATACAGGCGCCGCATACATTACTATTGACTGGCTGACCTTGGCCAGAAGAGCTCTCCTGCTCTGTTTCGGCCCTCCTGTGTTCGCCATTATTCTTGATAAGGCCATGTTTACACGCGCCGCTTTTTCACATGCTTTTTCAATATGCATTTTGTAGTTGAGCCTCGCATCAATCGTTACACCAAGATATTTCACAGCGGATTGTGTTGCAATGTTGTGCCCGTCTATGTTAAGCGAAATGGTTTCCAGCTTTTTCCTGCTAGTTATAAGCACTGCTTCCGTTTTATGGCCGGCAAGTTCGAGTTTTGCCTTCGTTAGCCACTGCTTTATCTTCAGTACAGTATGGCTACAGATACTTTGTATTTGATGGAGCTCCTTAGCTACTATTGTCACAGCAATATCATCTGCGTATCCAATTATTTGCACTTCTCTCGGTAGAGGGAGGCGCAATATTCCATCATAGAGTGTATTCCAAAGGAGTGGGCCTAGCACAGATCCTTGTGGCACACCACCTGTTACTCTATACTTTTTTGGTCCTTCGTCAGTGTCATACAGCAGGATCCTATCGGCCAGATAACTTCGTATGACATACAACAAATAGCGCGGTGTTTTTGTGAGCACTAATGCACGCATTATATGGGGCCAATGGGCCGAGTTAAACGCGTTTCTCACATCAAATGTGACGACCGCACAATATTCCTTGTTTCCGTACATCCACCTGTCTCCTTCAATAGCCTTTTCTGCTACACCTGTTACTTTCTTGATTGCATCAAGAGTTGACCGCTTTCTACGAAAACCATATTGGTTATCAGAGAGACCACCATTTCCTTCTAAATGATTTTCTAGACGTGTACAGATTATCCGCTCCAAGATTTTGCCCATCGTATCGATCATACAGAGCGGTCGATAGGAGCTTGGTTCCCCTGCCGGTTTGTTTGGCTTCTGTAGGAGTACCAGTCGTTGTACTTTCCAAATTTTTGGAAACACTCCCTCACGAAGGCAACATGTATATAAATCCGAAAATGGCTGTGGATGATAGCTGATCGCAATTTTAAGAGCCCTATTCGGAATACCATCTAGTCCTGGTGCTTTGCTATTTTCAAAGCGCTCAGCAGCTTGAACAACTTCCTGCCCGGTGATTTCTGGCGCGTCTGCGACTTCTTCGCGATGATGATTTCCTTCCTCCTGACTTTGTTGTGGGAATAAAGTCTCTACTACATTTTTGAGTAATGAAGGACACGTAGGCGCTTGACATTTGCCACCCTTAATCCTTGACATTACAATCCTATACGCTGCTCCCCACGGATGTTCGTCAACTTTTTCGCATAATTCTTTGAAACATGTCATTTTGCTCTTTTTTATTGCCTTTTTTAGGTTGTTGCGTTTCTTTTTGAATGCTTCTCGCAGGCTGTCACAATCTAAGCTGTGTATGTTTCGTTGAAAACGGCGCCTCGCTTCGTGACTTTCACTTCTCAGAGATTCGATTTCTTGATTCCACCAATAAGCAGGCTTTCTCTGTGCGGCTGTCCTCTTTTTTTTCATAGCGGCATCACAGGCTTTGCTAATGTGTTGAACCAACAATTTAGCCTGTTGGTCTATGTCATCACTTCCGTTTACGTTTTCATCCAGCATTACCTTAAAAAGCTCCTCATCTAGGCTTTCAATTCTCCACCCCTTGGACTGCACCTTTTGGTGGCAAACTTTCCCTTGTTGTATATTATTGCTGATGCTTAACATTATAGCTACATGGTCACTTTGGGTATACATGTCGCATATCCGCCAGTCAATATATCGATATAGCACCCTGCTGGCAAAGGCTATATCTATAATAGAGCCACGCCCATTCTTCTCGAAGGTGTTTTGTCTTCCTGTGTTAAGCAGTACCACATCTAGAACACCAAATGCTTTCAGTAATGCGCTGCCTCTTAGATTTGTATTTTTGCTACCCCATTCTAGTGCCCAGGCATTAAAGTCACCTGCAATTATATTAGGTGTAGTTGTCATCGCATCCTTTACCAAGTCGTCAAGTATTTTTTCATATTCCGCATGTGGTATACTTGGCGGTATATAGCAGCTGTAGAAGTAAATCCCCCATATTTTGGCTCTTGTGTAGTATGCCTTGTCAATTAGTGGTTTGTCTTGCATCAACTTATCTCCGCATGCCCATATTGCAACCTTTTTTGTGGTGTCGGAAATCCACTTGTCAGAGTCTTTATTTTTATACTGCTCACTGATTAATGCAATGTCTATTTTATTTTCGTAAATGTTTTGCGTCAAGAGATCCTGGGCCGCTTCGCAGTGGTTCAGGTTTATTTGTAATATTTTCATCTTTTAGGTTTTTTGAGCGCTGCTGTATATATGGGGCATTTCCGGCTTCCTATCTGATGGTCTATGTTTGTGTTTCCACTGCGTTTACATGCCTTGCAGGAGGGATTGTTAACACAATCTTTGGCGAAATGACCCTCCTCTCCGCATTTAATACAGCACTTGCTTCTGTCTTCTGGGTTGCTGCATGCTTTCGCCACATGTCCATACTCTAAACATCTGAAACATTTCTTCAGTTGTGCTTTTTCCCTGATTCTGCAGATTGTCCAGCCGATTTTTATCTTTTGTGCTGCTAGTAGGTGCTTTGCTTCCTGTGCCTGAAGGCTTATGATTGCTTTCTGCGTGCCTGCATATGCTGGTCTAATGCTTTTAATGCACTCTACGCTAAATAGACGCAGCTCTTCAAATTCTGATCGAATTGCCTGTGCTATATCCTCTTTCGTCGTTATATCGTCTAAGTCTCGCACTTCCATTGTGATTTCTTGTGTTAGAGATCTTATTTGTGCCTGATCTCCTAGTATCTTCCCTATTTCCTCTCTATATTCATTAGTACTTCCTGTCTGCGCTTTCTTTAGCTCCAACAGTATCTCACCTTTAGCTGTCTTTTTAATTCGTGTGACATTTTCGCCAAGCACCTGCAGATTTTCATTCTGCTTAACCGCCCGGAGTATGTCTGCGTAAGACATGTCACCGGTTTTTGCGATAACAATCGCTTCTGGCCGAAGGCGCGGTACGGCGTTTTCCTTCTTCTTATTTTTATTTTTTTGGGCTTTACTTGGTATCGTGATCCAGGTATCTTCCCTTGTCGCGTTCTTTTCTACTATCCCGAGATTTCTGCTTTCTCCTGTTTTTACAATTGGTTCGTCATGCGTTGTTTTAGTCCTTTTTGGAGGGGTTCGTCGCTTTATCTGCTTGTCACGTGGTCTTTTCGGTGTGACTTCAGCAGTCGTCTGTTCCATAGCTCCTCTTCTTCCTAAGTTAGCTTCCCGTTGTCTAATATAATCATCTTGTGCACAGGTGTAGAGCTTCGATATTTCGCTAAGCAGTTCCCTCATGGGATTGTTGATAGTGCGCTGTGGCGGATGCATCATATCCGTTAGCTTTTGTATCATATCTCCCAGTTTATACATATGCTCACGTTGCGACTGCGCTTCTTCCAATATCGGGGTGTTCTCCTGAAGCGTTGGAGGTGACGACTTCGACCTCGCTGGTCTTTGTGCGGAGAGCACCTTCCCTGGCGATCTAGCCAAACGCGAGGCTTTTTTAAAGGGGTCCACTCCTGGCATCGTAAATTGACTCGTGACACCGCTTAACTTGTTGCTGCTATTGTTGTTGTTGTATGTTTTTTCATTTATTGTCTCCATTTATCAGTTTAACCAGCGCATCGTGTGCAGGGGGGCGGGCCGAAATAGACAGGAACGGGTATACCCTCGGGGGCTGTGCCCCTACCCCAGTTCCCTGAGGCCTGTCCTACGCTTTACCGGTTCCGGTAAACTCGGACGAACCGGCGCTCGCCCGGAGCAACGCAGTCTACTAGTTCTGCGCCCAATGTACACTTCCTGACCAGGGCCCGAAGGGGCTGGTTTCTGATTCACATCGTGGCTGACACTTCGGCAGAGCTGACTCACATCACCCTCTCCACATCACCAGTGAAAACAGCTGTTGATGCTTCTAGGGACTCCCAGTGCGCCCCGGTATGGACCGGTCTTATTTACAGCCGCACCTAACATGGTGAACAGACGCTGACCAGGAAGCCGCTCACTTTGAGTCCGTCGCGCCTGGATTTTTGATCGGTCACCTATATTAGAGAGGCGGCAACTTCGCCTCTGTCGCAGGAGTTTCATCGGCTTGGCTGGCTTTTGTACCGCATCCTCCACTCCTGCCGCTCATCGTCGGGGATTGCTTATTCGTTGTAACTTATTTCGCAACTAACCTGCTACTACAGGCCGTTCGGCTATCCGCGACCTGCCGACCCCCCCGGTAGCTTAGAGCTCAGCTGGGATGCCTGATCCCGTAGGATCTAAGACCTACCAACGGGTCTAAGACCTACCAACGGGTATACACATTAGTGTGTATACATAAATGTATGTACATATGTACAATATATGTATGTGCATCCATGTACTATAGACATGTACAAGTATATAATGTGTACGATCATTATGAGAGCATTTGCAGGCTAAGTGCATGTGTGCTCCGCAAATTTGTTGGCGTTGAGCCAATGTCAACGAATGACCAGACAATGACACAAATCATAAACAAAACAAACTGTGCCACATACACATAGATCAACTTATAATTTTCTAGTGTATGTGGGCATTCAACGCACTGTGGGATTTTGGACGATGTTTTAATTTATGTACTTTGTTTCAAGAGTTGGGCTTAAAGAGGCATAAGAAGTTGAAATACTTAATAATTTATTATGTGTTCGAAAAACTCAGCGTAAATGCCTAATCTGTAAAAGCCTTATATGATCACAAGGGGCAAACACTAGTGAGCGAAGTGGCGTATGCTTTGGTGAAAGTGCTTTTAAAAGTGAGAGAACTTCAAAGACTACAACGAATTATTTTTTAAACTGAAGCGTCCTTGACCTTGTGTGCCAGCTAAGAGGAAATATATATGAGACCACTCCACAAGGGTATGTTATCTCTGGCTACTACTCATAGCAGTAGTTTTTTTCTGGCTGATCTAGAAACGATAAGTCGGGGCATTAAGTGAAAAAATTAACGAAGTGTGGCAGACAGCGAGATACTAGCACAACTAACAGGAACTTAGCTGCGGTTGACGGATGAAATAAAAAATCTTGGAGTTTTCTTAATTAAGAAAATGTGCTGAAGGCCGAAATATGTGGAGCTTCATTGATAATGCTCTGTCCCGATATGATTTGTCAATTTCTGATTGTATGTAAAGGGTGCTTCATTTCGAAGTTTCCTAATTTTTTTTTTAAAGAAACACAGAAAATTAAAATTTAATGGAGAAGGTTTATTATCATTCGAAACAAAATTCTTTTAAACTTATGTTTTTGAAGACTACCTCTTTCGAATGTTAGCTGCGGCTACGTTTTAGAGGTACCATCCGTTGAGTTAAATTTCCGATGATTCGCTCGAGCATTTCCACTGGTAACGGGCGAATGACAAGCGTGATGATTTGCTCCACGGCCTGAAGCGGGATTGTCTGCATCGACTTTTAACTTTACGTAGCCCCAAAAAAAGTCTAACGGTGAGATATCACACGATCTTGGTAGCTAGTCGACAGGCCCATAACGAGAAATTGTCTGCTGCGAAGTGTTCTCTCAATATAATCATCGATTGATGCGTTGTGTGGGAATTGGCACTGTCATGTTGAAACCAAATATCGCCGAGATCATGAGCTTCAATTTCAGGCACGAAATAGTTTCGTTATAACGGCCCGAATACCGTCAGCATTTTTGAAGAAATATGGACCGATGATTCCACCGGCTCACAAACTTTACCAAACGTCAGATCATCATGGAATTTTTCAAGAGCCCTTAGAGCAAGCGATGTAAGTTCTTGCACAAGCTGTATTTTATAGACTTTCAATTTAAGATTTCGACGTAAAATGCGCTAAGTCGTTCCATAGATCTTTCCGAGTTGCTTCGAAGGCTATTCGACGTACACTCTCAGTTACTTTCTCAGTTACTTTCTCAGTTATTTTCTTCACTGTCACGGTCGATTTTTGTCCAATAATAAATAAAGGGTCTCAATATTAGTGATGGTGTTGCAAATAGTACGCTGAGTAGGCCGATTATGTTAACCATACGTTGAGCGAAGCGCGCGAAACACATTCTTTACAGAGTTTTCGTAATAAAGTTGGCACATTTGTAAACGTTGTTCAGGCGTAAGTCTTTCCATGAAGAAAAGCCAAATAATACTGAACAAAAATAACATTACAGCTTGACACGACTCATACGTGCTCTGCCAAAAAGAAGGCTATTGAAAAAAGTACCTCTAGTTGGACCCCCAGTTATAATAATTTTTTTAAGATACGTCTTTTAATTTCAAGTGACGTACATAAACCATTATCTGCCTAGATTGTCATCTGAGATTCACCGAAATTACGGACGGGAATGTCAAAGTAGAAGTTTTCTGAAAAGTATTTGGCTTTTTTTCATCTCTGAGAGTATTCGATGCTGTACCCGCTAGGGGAAGCAGAGGAAGACCTCCCCTTCGTTGGAAAGATCAGGTAGTGAAGAACCTGGATAAACTTGGAAGTTCCAATTGGCGCCAAACAGAGAAGTGGAGGAACGACTGACGCGCAGTTGTAAACTCGGCCATAAAAAAAGCTTTGGTTTCTTTCATAGACAAGCGCAAGAGAAATCTTTGTTGTCGATTGCTTTTAAGTTGAAGTTTGTTGTGGATCTCTCTTTATGTGGTCACAACATGTTTATGATATGGTTGCAAAAAAATAGTGGCGTTCTCTGTTTGGGTGCTTTTGTACGCACCGAACGTGTAAAATTGCGTGGTCTTTCTAGTCATATGTCGATAAATAGAGATCACGACGACTCACTGACGAAACCATAGATCCGATAAGTTAAAATTGATTTCAGTTAAAAATCCTGATAGACGGTAAAATCAGTCGGATAAAAGGTGGATGTGGTTGGGACGTGTTAATTTATTTTTCGGATATCCTTATACTTTGGCACATGTGTAATTGAGATTGAGTCTCAAAGTGGTTTTGAGTTAAGTTTTTAAGTACAATCATACCTATTTTTAAGATATGCTTCCACATATATTTTTTTACAATATCTTTGGTGCTGTACACACTGTGCTCCTTACGGAACTCGCAACCGACACGTCTGCAACATAAGTCTTGCTCGCCTCGTTGCAACGGCACAACATGTACCGTTTTAGTGGTGTTAACATATAAATATGGTTTGGGCTATATACATATGCATATAATAGCAGGGTCTAGTTTAAAACGTGCATTAGGCTTTTGTGCATTTTTTAAGTATTTCCGTTTCCTTTTCATACTAGTGTCAACAAAAAATTTAAGTAGAAGACAGCTGTCGTATGTGCTGTTGTGGTTTAAAAGTTTTCCACACTGCTAAACTGTTGTTTCCTTTGGCTTTGTGCGATTACTGTTATTTTTTCAGTCACGTTCTGACAATAATCTGCGTTACAATAACCTAAAGTCAGCTATAGAAAAGGCAAGTTGTGCTATAAAAACATGTGAGGCTTAGCATAACAAAGGCAAGGCGAATGATGTGCATGAAGGTTGAGAAAAATGAAAATTTGGGCTTTTCATGATATATTCAAGTATGTTTCAGTTAGGTATACATAAATGTACTTAAATTTTTAAGTATGAATGTATTTAAAGTATTCTGAGTCAGTTTTGCTAGCTAACCATCGCCAAGTAACTTATATTGAACTTTAATTTCAAGAGGAAGTAAAGTTTTTGAAGTGATCAGGTCTTGAGCCTTCTTGAGGGATGTGGATCAAAAATTGGGCATGTGACTCTCACACCGGTTTCAATACAATTGAAATAAAAATATTATTTAATATATTTTCTATACTCTCTGACTCTGTTGTTCTCAAACAATAGCTGTAGACAATTCTGATTCAAACAATATTTTTTTTTTAAGTTAGGCGTCATTTCAGATAACCAAACTTATTGCCTGCCGAATATTGCAATTAAAATGGTGTTCCCGCATATTAAAGAAAAAAGATAAGGACCTTCTTATCTCTATTGCTAGGTTCGAGCTGTGCTCTAAAGTCATTCCTGCATAAAAGCAATTAACGTTAACCTCTTCAAAGTAAATCACTCAATGCCAAAATTTTTTCCAATGCTTATAGCCCTTTTGATAGAGATTTGAGTTCTTCCGGCGATTTTGATCTATTAAATGAAAGGAAATCTTTCTCTTTTTCTCCTTCATTTGGAAAATAGTATTAGGTTGAAGAGAATCAACTTGAGCGTTTTGAAACTAATCAACTGGGTTATTATTGACTATAAGTGGATTCAATGCGTTAGATGATAGCGTTAAATCTCTGAGTGTTCTATGACATACCATGTATTGGAGGAGTACCTGAAATAATAATCTTATACAATTTTATCAAAACTTTTGCTGGGATTAAGTTCATAAGTACTTCTGTTATTAGTTATTAGGATTTTCTATGATTAGTTCTCGGTTTGAAGATATGCATACCCTCGGCGTATTACGACTGTTTTCCATAAAAATACCAATAATCAAACGATCCAAATTACGTGCAAAGGGCTGAGTTGGAATATCTGATTACCTGCATTCTAGTCACTGTATGCCTTTGTGTGATCACCTCCCTCAGCAGCATAAGTTAGTTAGCAACGCCTTCAGTTGATTTATGCGCAGTTGTGGTCAAAAGCCGCCCGTGTAGGCTCAACAAACGGCACAATCTACGTCGTATTAACCGGTGCCATTCTTGGACTGTGTGTTTGTCGAACATTTTGCCACTCTTAGAGTGCGCATAATTCAACAAACACAAAGCTTGAATTTTGCGGTCACCAAGCGAAGATGATTGGTAGTTGGTGGCAGAGCCGGCACGATGAACAGAGCGTTCCCATATTTAAGGAGTAAGTATGGTGGTGGGAGCAAGCGGTGAAGAACGGCAAGTGCTTGAACGTTTAAGTACGGCAAAATTTCCATGAGACGGTCCCACATAATTTTCGGTTTGACAGTTTGCGCTGTACTTACACACACACACTCGCGTTACTTTTCGACAGACATATACGAGATCGGTGTGGTAAGAACTTAGCCTCTGGACGGACTGATAATTTGGCTTTGAAAAATCTCAAAAGATCAATATCTGTTGATAATTCGATTTCTCGTGTTAGAAGCAAATCGAGCAGTGAAGTTAAGAAGTCCATGATCGCCATAAACGGTAACTATTTTCCTCCGATGGCAAACATATTAAAATAGTTTAAAGAGTGTTTGCTGAGCCATTGTTATCACGTGATATTACACGACAAAAGTGTCCGATTTCATATTGCCGACAAAGCACAAATCCATCAGTCTGAAGAAGGCGAAGATCATCTAATTTGACGTAAAGATGATGGATTTGTTGGACTTACGTGGTGTGATGTCCATCTAGTAGCTGGAAAAGGGCAAAACGGTCATTAGGATCTAATACACCGAAATATTATTTAAAGTAGGCTTAGAAATGCTGTCTCAACCAGCATGCCCTCCAAATTTGGCCCCGTGCAACTTTTTTTTATTGCCAAACTTGAAAAAGTCACTCCCTGAGCAAAAAAATTAGGCGAATGAAGTCTTTATCGCGGCCATTGGAGCATACTTTGCTGGCCTCCAGAAATCTTATTATGCAAATCGGATCAAAAAGTTAGAGCTTCGCTATGACAATTGTATCGAGGTTAAAGGAGGCTATTATTCGTATTCTTCATGAGGCTAAGTAACTATCCTACCCGTCTCGTATGCACCTACGTTAGTCGTGTTCGCATTCGTGTGGGTTGAAGCGGAAAATCTGCCCGCTGGCACAGTAAATTAGCAACTTCTAGCGAATTACATATGCCATTGTCACATGCATGTTGCCACTGAATGCACCTACACAGAGAGATAGAGGAAAAGTCTGCTTGTGTATGGTGTGTGGCAGGCACTGTTGAGGCCTCTGCGAATGCGTCTGTTGTTAATCAAACCACAGCGGCCACAATGCATTAGTGCATGGTTCAATTGCTTGGCTCTGCGGATGCTTCAGTTCACTCATTTAGGTTGGTTGTCTGCATGCGAGTATTTATGTACATCTCGGGTCTCAGTGGATTCGCATTTGTTTGTTTGACTCATCGACTGGTTTGGTGGAGATCATCAACAGAGCCACCGAGGTGCTGTATATGTTTGTGTGCAAGCATCAATTTCGGTTGAGTTGGTCACATTTCGAATAAATATGGGTCGTTGTAGGTGTGTGTGTGCTTGCAGACGCTAATTTAAGCAATTCCGACTGGTATTCGACGAATTGATTGATTGGGTTCTAACCGAATTTCGGTTGTCGTCTGATTTGCTGCTAGTAACATAAACGCTGAGGAACAACTCGACCATTGAAAGCGGAATATGAAGACAATTTGGAAGGGAAGAGTGGCGGGTACGACGCTTTGATTGGTGGAACATGAAGACTCAACTTCAATTACTTTAGACTCTGCCATTATTAATGACGGAAAGTAGTTCGTACAGTAAACATATCAGAGCAAGCGGAATCATTACAGAAATAAGACTCAGGTCACATAATCTATCTTAAGAAGCTCTGTTATCTTAATAACGATAGTGTCGAAATAAAAATATGCAGCCCTATGGTACCACATTTTTTGTCAGGGAAAGGACCTTAGTTCAGGAAAAAACCTGAGTTCTCTTTCCATATTTGCTTTGGGTCTGGCAGCTTTTCGTTTGTGACGCGAAAACTTAGTTTGACGAATTTTCCCATGAAAACTTTAACAAGGAGTTTGCTTGAGATCACAACTACGGAATCGTTCAAAAATTACCCATACTTCAGTTGAGCCCAAATTATAAAAATTTATTGGAAGAAGGAAGGAAGAGTGGAATCATCCAGGAACTTTTTCCTCTTTGCAAGACTGTGGTTTAAAAATCTTATCAGTAATGCCGGCTGTCAATTTATGAGGATCTTTATGATAAAACTTTTTGGGAGTTCTAGGCACCATAACAGACGGGCGTTATTAGCTAACCAAATAAGATCCCCTTTTTATGGTCGATCATTTAACCTAACCTAACAGTAAATTAGGGTTAGGTAATCACATTACCAGTATAAAAGTGAAAATTTATGAGTGTGTATGTTTGTTACTTCTTCACGACGAAACGGCTAAAGCGCTTTTATAAAATTTGGTATGGACATTATTCTATAGAAGTGCCAAGGTATTACACCTT
>JAPZAG010003018.1:0-12945 GCA_027475135.1 Bactrocera correcta | reverse complement strand
ATGTATACTTTTTGAACTTTTTTGATGAGCTGTTGAATTTAGTCCAGAATTCGTACTGAATTTGTTTAACTTTAAAACTTCATTATATAAAAATATTAGATTCCATTTACTATGAATGGTGAATGTCAAAATTGAAAAATTTTTCAATGATAAGGTCGAAATGATAAATTTGCGAACCACTCTTTTATTTAAGGGGTTATATACTTATGTACAGTGGGAATTCCCAAAAAAAAAGAAAATTTTTTTTTATTTTCTTAATGCACATATATTTAAGAGTACACACAGAAACTTTCACATCGTTCCGGTGAATATTTTCGAACTTACACGCAAATTTAAAAAGATGTTTCAGAGTGCTTGGAAACACTATGCAAACTTTAAACGCGTTTTTTTCAAAATAGAGTTTTCGAAGTCGGTCATCAACATTACTTGAAAACGGCTTTACCGATTATTCGCTCATTTTAACACGAGCTTTTTAAATATACATATTTTTTAGCAATTAATATAAATTTTTTTTTGTTCAATAATTTTTTTTTTTATAAAAAAGTTAAGTCCGAAATTTCGTCAAAAAAAATTTATTTTGCTTATTCCTTAGATTTGCTTACTTTAACGAAATCTCTTTTGTTTTTTAATTTCAAAGAATCCAGCTCAGAGATATAGTGATCACCGCAAAACGTCGTTTTTAAGAGGAGCTCCCGGAGATCAGCTGTAATTCCTTTCCAAATAAATAAGTTTACTAATACTAAATCTTAAAATACAGTTAAAAAAAAATAACATAACATGTATACATATTTTGGTTCAATAAATTAGAAACTTTTCTAAGAAAAAATTCTGGAAAATTCACTTTTTTTCGGTTTTCTAACTGTATATAATCCCTTAAGATCTCTAAGGCAACAGCATTGTAAAAAATAATTAAAATATTAATGAAGTAATTCAGAGTATAATTTAGCAGATAAAAAAATTAGTAATTAAAAATGTCATGTGACCAGACTATTAGTGATAAAATCTCAATAAAAATTACAACTATAGACTTGACTGCAAACTTTATTTAATACCTACCGACAACAATGTCTCTGTGCAGCCAAATATCAATTTCCACAAACAAAAGCCTCAGGACACTAATGAAATTTACTACTTGATTACACATCGAAAAGCAACAATAATTAATAGAATACACTGTTTGTTATATCGAATATGTTTGTATAAATGTTAGTGCGATTGATTGTAAGCGATATCCGTCATAACTCTAGCGGATCTAATTTCAAATGGATGAATGATTTGTTTGCACGGAAGGATAGCATGGCAAGGGAGAACGTAGAACGAAGAATTCGAAAGTCAACTTCCGTTGTTTGTCAGTCAGTGTGACAGCTAAACATACAAACCCACAATTCGCCTACGCATACATTTTGTACGGTTTTGGGGTGGCAAATTGTGGCTAATAATTATCTCAGCGCAACTTTGCACTTTAATGACTGCCAGTCAAGCCAGGCAGCTAGCGAGCGCTATGGAATTTTGTCGCCTCCGCACGCTCGTAATTTGCGCAGCAGGTGTGCGCCTATCAAGTGCCCAGCAAGCGCTCTAATGAGTACATAAAACCGAATTGTACCGATGTGTAAGCAGCATTATGTATGTAGGTATGTCTATCGATAGTGCCGAAAGCTTGAGGCAACGCGGAATGTAATTCATTCACCATTTTTCTATAGAGGAAATCATCGTAAATTCACACAGCGTCGCTAATGGATAAGCTAACAACAAGTGTAAACATACAGTTAATTCAATACCGTAATTCTATTACTAAATATAGAGTTTTGGCACTAAATAATTGTGTATCAATGTTTGCAAAATGTCTGTATTGGAAATAGGTTCTAATTAAGGACTGTATTTATTATGTTATTAAATTTTTATTCATTGCTTTTGTTAGCGCTGTATTGAAAGTAATACATTTTTCATAGACATACATTTTTAACAGCCACAAAAGAAGGTATTTTTAACGATTGCTTAGAGTGCTGATTAACAGCTGATCTGACGGCTTTCGAATGGTAATGGTAAGTATTGATAAAAATAATAATAATTTTCGCATAAATGCACAAAAATCCGACGTTCCCTATTGCGCTTGCTATTCTCTAAAAGACTTAAAAACTTTAAGGGGGTAGTAAGGTTAATTTGACCGAAAAAGCGTATTTTCAATAATTTTTTTTTAAGATACAATCAATATCTATTTCTTTGTATAATTATAGCATAATTTTATGACATTTAAAGAATATTCTGTGAAAGTTTCATAGAAAAATATTAAAAAATGAGCCGGTGACCGAGAATCTTCGCAGACGTTCCAAAAAAAAAATGATTCGCAGTGACCGCATAACTCATGACTGGATCATGTGAAATTAAAAAACCAAATTGATTTGATTAGTTGATAGGTTTCCTCAGGTAACGCTGTCGAGTTTTGTTTTCTTTTAATGATTTTTCAAATTTTTACAACGCTCAAAATACTGATTTTTCATCAGAAATTTTGTTGTTTAAAAATAAGTTAAAATTTATGTAAGAAAAACTTTGCAAAATTTCAAAAGGATCGGTTCAGTAAATTTTGAGCTACAGAGTTTACCAGTTTCGAAAAAGTGAAGTGTAAGAAAAACACGTTTAAGTTTCACAGCCGCTCACAATCAAATCGGAGGGTGGAGACTTACAAGTGTATCTCTTCGTCAATTTTGCCTTAATTGCTCTCAAATTTTCACAGAATAATCTTAAGATATTGTACATTAATATAAAAAAAAAAAAAATAAAAATGCAAAAAAACAAAAAAATACTTTACTACCCCCTTAAGATAATTGACAGTTAAAATGCTTATTAGTAGCCAATATAGATAATAGATTATCTTATCTATCTATTTAAAAAAAAATAATAACTAAGAATAAAAAGTACACCGGACGTTATGAAAAGCGCACCAGTGGCAACGCTGCCATTCAAGTCAAGAATGTGGGCATATACCGGTTAATTTGTAAAACAATAAAAAGAAGTAGTGCTCATGTGTTCACAGCAAATGTAAGTCATTCGCGAGTGATAGTTTGTTATAAATGAATTGTATTTATAAAAAGAGGAAACTAACGGGTGATTTTTTTGAGGTTAGGATTTTCATGCATTAGTATTTGACAGATTACGTGGGATTTCAGACATGGTGTCAAAGAGAAAGATGCTCAGTATGCTTTGACATTTCATCATGAATAGACTTACTAACGAGCAACGCTTGCAAATCATTGAATTTTATTACCAAAATCAGTGTTCGGTTCGAAATGTGTTTTATCGACAAATTTTGTTCAGCGATGAGGCTCATTTCTGGTTGAATGGCTACGTAAATAAGCAAAATTGCCGCATTTGGGGTGAAGAGCAACCAGAAGCCGTTCAAGAACTGCCCATGCATCCCGAAAAATGCACTGTTTGGTGTGGTTTGTACGCTGGTGGAATCATTGGACCGTATTTTTTCAAAGATGCTGTTGGACGCAACGTTACGGTGAATGGCGATCGCTATCGTTCGATGCTAACAAACTTTTTGTTGCCAAAAATGGAAGAACTGAACTTGGTTGACATGTGGTTTCAACAAGATGGCGCTACATGCCACACAGCTCGCGATTCTATTGCCATTTTGAGGGAAAACTTCGGACAACAATTCATCTCAAGAAATGGACCCGTAAGTTGGCCACCAAGATCATGCGATTTAACGCCTTTAGACTATTTTTTGTGGGGCTACGTCAAGTCTAAAGTCTACAGAAATAAGCCAGCAACTATTCCAGCTTTGGAAGACAACATTTCCGAAGAAATTCGGGCTATTCCGGCCGAAATGCTCGAAAAAGTTGCCCAAAATTGGACTTTCCGAATGGACCACCTAAGACGCAGCCGCGGTCAACATTTAAATGAAATTATCTTCAAAAAGTAAATGTCATGAACCAATCTAACGTTTCAAATAAAGAACCGATGAGATTTTGCAAATTTTATGCGTTTTTTTTTTAAAAAAAGTTATCAAGCTCTTAAAAAATCACCCTTTAGGTGCAAATTATAAGCAGTTGAGTCGTGATGAAAAAGTTGCTCTTGATGTCTTGGTGAAAGAAGGTCTTTCTTTTAGGAATTGCTAAAAATGTTTACTGTTCACATCGAATTGTGGTACATTTCTTACAAAAAAAAAGATACTTTGAAGAACCTGTGGCGAAAAAAATGATCTGGTCCCAATCGTGAAACTAACAAAAGGATTGATAAATGATAAAAATATCGATTCAAAAGTGCCATTTCTATACGGACAGAGCTGGAAACACATTAATAAAAATAAGTGTGGAAACAGTACGGAGAATTTTGCCATAAGGCGGTTTGTTCTGAAGACGTTCTGCAAAAAAGCCAATGCTGACCCAAAAAACTGTAAAAATCACGTCTAGGCAGTAAGTGCTCTCAAAGTCAGATATGAGCATTTCCACAGAATCGTCAACCAGGACCAAAAATTAAAATGTTAATAAAGATACAATTTTTTTTAATAAGATTTTACAAAGATGTTTAAATTTTTTGAATATAATGTTTTCATAACCTCTCTTTGGTATTTTCATGAAAAATTTGACCGGAAACCTGAAAACTTATTTGTTTTTACTTTGAGCTATTCTAGAGGTATTTTTTCCCTTGAGTTATTTTATATGAATAACTTATGTTATGGATGTTCTGTTCCACAAAATCTCTTTATTAACATCAAATAAAGAAGAGAAAAATGCAAAGAGGCCAAACAAAAGTCGAATAACTGTAAATTTTTATTTAGCTTGTTATCTACGATCTAATCGTACGTTCGCGACCAAAAACGTAATTTATTGCTATTACTTCACTTTGAGTGCAAACAGGTGCCTGAAAAAACATGATTAAAGCAAGTTAAGCATCCGGAATCAAAAAACAAAATTACTTTAGGTAAACAGTACATCAAACTTTTTATTTCGATTTTCAAAATATCGTACGTTCGCGACCATAAGTATTAATTTTTTTCTAAACAAGCACATATTTATATTTATTAATAAAGATGAGTAAAACAAGTGCTAAATCGCAAAAGGTCAAACATCAGGTGTACTTAGACAAAATCAAAAGCGATCCCGAAAAGATAAAAAAATATCGTGAAAAAGCAGTTGAAAGAATGAGAAAACGCCGCTCAGAGCTATCGAAATTGCCAAAAAACAACAAGCTGTTAAAAGAGATGCGGGAAAAAGAACGTGAGAGGTTGAAAATATACCGCCAAAAAAAAAAAAATTACAGTAGCCAAGGAGAAGAACATACATATTACTTATACTTGCAAACAAACATTAGGGAAAGCCCTAAAGAAAGCTGAAAATGCATTGCCAAGAGATTTGGCAAAAAAAGTGGAAGTCATTGCTGCACTGCATAAAAAGTATATCGAACCAACAAATTATAAAGAAAAAAATACTCGTACATTTGAAAGTGATTTAGAAGCGGAGACAAAATTAAAATTGGCGAAAGAAATTTTTTTGCGTGAAGATATCAGCGTTCAGGCTGCAGGAAAAAGGGATACACTCATTGTTGATGGGAAAATTGTTGCTAAGCGTTTTATGCTCCTAACGATATCGGAAGCTTACGAGGTTTATAAAAAAGAAGCAATTGGGAAAAGCGTAAGTAAATCACGATTTTTCGAATGTCGCCCAAAAAATGTTCAACTTTCGAGCAAAATGCCACACAACATGTGTGTATGCATGCGTCACGCCAATTTCAGTTTTTTGTTAATTGGCTGTGCGACAGTTATTGAATGTTTTTCCGAAGGCTTCGAAAGTTTCTTAAAATTAGTTTGTCGCAATATCGAAAATGAAAATTGTATGATAAACGATTGCGAAAAGTGTACAAAAGATGTAAAAGATATTGTGCCGCTAAAATACTTGTCAAAAATGGACGCAAATGTTAAATGGCAGTACTGGAGGAAAGTGGGCGATCGTGTAATTTTGACTTGCACTGTTGCTGCGTTATCGGACTTGCTCCATGAACTACAAGTTCAACTGCCAATTTTCAAGCAACATTTCTTTGTAAAGCGAGCACAACAAAATTATTTTGAAAACGTAAGGAAAAATATCAGGCCTGGGGTACTTGTCCTACAAATAGATTTTGCGGAAAATTATAGGCTAGTGTGCCAAAATGAAATTCAAAGCGCACATTTCAACTATAATCAAGTTTCCATTTTTACTTGCGTAGCTTGGATGTTTAATGAAACTAAGTCGTTTGCAGTAATTAGTGATAGTTCATAACGAAGCTTATTCAAGAGATAAAAAAACAGCATGGCGAATTTGAAAGTATTTTCGTTTTCTCGGACGGAAGTAGCAGTCAATTTAAAAATAAGTTTATTGCTTGGAATTTACCTGATTTACTGGCAGAATTTGGTTGTAAAAAACTTGAGTGGAACTATTTTGCAACGTCACATGCGTTCTCTTTTTACAATTGTGCTCAAGAGCACATTACTGGAATTCAAATTTTATATGTTGGAGCTGATACAATATCCGAGATATCTCCAACTTTGTATCGAAAATGGAAGGATATACCGAATATTGCAGGTATCAGAATGGTGCATTCGATTTCCTACGACGAAAATCTTAAGCTACGAACTGCTCGTACGGCCTATTCAAAATACAACAATATTAAATAAATATTTCTTGTGCTTTATATATGTTTATATCTTTTCAATCAATAAAAGGAATATTAGTTTGCTTTATTTAAGAAAAGGTTTCCAAAATCCAAATAAAAACTTGTTGGAAAAATCGTACGTTCGCGACCCGTACGTTCGCGTCCGGTACTCAACCTTATAAATAAAAAACCAATGGAAAAATTTCAGCGTGCAATTACTTAGGAGGAAGTTACTTTATTCCAATTTAATATAAATTAATCCTTTTAGAATAGATTGCTCCATTTCGCTATTTTTTGCGTTTTTCTAGTTGCACCCAAAAGCAACTTCCATTATTCGTACGTTCGCGACCGCATGTTTGTCGCTAACATATTAAAAAATAAAAATCGAAAGATCCTACCTTTTGCACCAACGAAAGACCTAGCAAAATGCTATCGAAACATAAAAAAAAAATTAAGACAAATTTATTTTTTCCTGGTTTTTTGAACTATAAATGCCTGCGAACGTACGGTTCGCGACCGTTGGAAATGCCCATATTCGAGTGCTTTTCCAATTATATCTTTGCAATTTTTAGTTACGGCTCTCGAAGACCATCTTTTTTATACTTCTGCGGAAATTTTTTAAGAAGACTCTGCAACATGGTACCGAGCAAAATTCATAAATAATATTTTGTATTATTTGTGTCATGCTTCCTAGCAATAAAATTACAACATTAATAAGAATTTATTTTTTTTCAAAGTATTTGATGATATAGGAATTTCACGGAAATGTCTACCAAAAATCCAATTTTCGGGTTTTTACCTTTCGTCCGAGTTCTAAGTTAAGGTTTTAACTAAAACACATATTTTTTCACTTTAAATGATCCTGTGTGTTAAGAGTTATCCTGCCATCCCGGACACATCTTTTTACCGAGATGTCACCGGAAGTGGCGCCGCACTGCCCGAGTTTAAATTTAAGTCTGAATTTCTTTGTTAATAGTGTATGTTTGTAACAATTAAAAATTCTAATAAAACATGTCAGTTTTTTTATGAGAAAAAAATTTTTGAAAAGGTTTTTTTTTTTTTTTGAAACCCATGTAATCCCTTAAAATATGTATAAATATGCTCTTAAAATTTTAAAAACATTGATGCAGTAGCTGCTTTTTTTAAATTAAAAACATCGCCATTTTGGGGTTGTCACACTAAGTACCTTTTAAGAATTGTGAGAGTACTCCGAACTAAAAAAAGCACATTTCTTAGAACAATTTATTTTATTTTTTTTTAAATAAAATGTTATTCAGAACTAAAGCAGACAAATTCGCTGGAACAATTTTTTTTTTAATAAAAATGTTCTCCAAAAACTAGCAAAATCTAAACAATTTTTTTTTGATTTTTGTTTTGAGAAAAAATAATTTTTTTTTTTATTTTTTGGTTTAAATAATTTTGTTTTTGTTTAAATAATTTTTTTAATTAATTTTTTTTTTTTTTTTTTTTTTTTTAATAATTTTTTTTTTTTTTGGTTAATAAATATTTTTGGCAACTGTACTTACTTTTTGGACAATTCAAACTCATTGCTGAGTTTTCGTTGTTACTTTTAAAAACGTGAAGGCACATCGGGCAAAACGCAAGGCAATTGTGTGAAGATTTTATAAATCGTTTACAGCAGCTCGATCGTGCGATTCGTGGTGAACGTTTGGCCCACGGCATTGGCTGCGCTGGGCCGTTCAACGCGACCGAATCGCCGACAACTGTTTGAGGCACGTTGTGATGTGACACCAACAACGTTACGTTGCACGTACGGATGTACGTCGTAACGTTGATTTTTCGTATAACAAATTTATTATTTTCGAAATTAAAGGAACCGACAAAACTAAAATCTCCGAACGCAATAACGACAACAAACGATGCTTAACAATTACGGTTTTTTAAAATTACAACAGCAATAGCTTTTAAAACGTATACATTTGCGGTAAAAAGTAGATTAATGTTAACAACAATAAGCGATGGGATTAAAAACGCGACGAATAAGACGAGAAAAAACGACGTATAAAACTTGGACAATAAAACACGTTACACGACAAGCGATTGTGTGTGTGTGTGTAGGTTTTAAGGCTATGGCGGCGATTAAGGCACACGAAACGAAATTATTTTCGAATATTAACCGTTATTTTTTAAAATGTTCAAAAATCGTATATTTCATGTTTTTTTAAGTTTTTATATTATTTTTTTTAATTGATTTTTTAATTTTTTTAATTGATTTTTTTTTTAATTTTATATTATTTTTTTTTATAAATTTTTTTTAAATAATTTTTTTTTTTATTTTTTTTTAATTTTATATTATTATTATTATTATTTTTTTTTTTTTTGTTAAAACCGAAACATTTGCGTCTATCTCTAAGGCACTGGATGTTTTAAGGCGATTCGGTGTTTCTTGGCGTCTACATTCTTCCCAAAATGCAGCACGCAAGGCACTTGTTTTGAATTTTATTTAATAAAATTGTTTTAAAAGCAAAAACCGTTAACTTTAAAAGGTGTAATACTAATAAATAACAACAACAATAAACAAATTGTATCAAACGCGTGTTCGTTTCGCTTCCTTTGTAAACGCTGAGCACAACCGTTA
This sequence comes from Bactrocera correcta, assembly GCA_027475135.1. Lineage (NCBI taxonomy): Eukaryota > Metazoa > Arthropoda > Insecta > Diptera > Tephritidae > Bactrocera > Bactrocera correcta. Next base: position 3,713 of record JAPZAG010003018.1, on the reverse strand, counting down.
GAGTAAAACTTGCAGTACTGTTATCTCAATTTCGATTCGGATTATTTTTTTTATTCCTGGAGTAGCGCTACATTTTCGACAAGTGTAACGTGGCAGGTCGCAAGCACTACTGAGTTGAAGCGAACGGCCAGCACTTTCTCACAGCTGAGCTGTTGCTAACACGGCCGCGTTTGAAGCTGCTGCTGCTGGCTACTGGCTGCTGGCTGGCTAAGCTGGCTACTGTACGCCGCTGATGTCCTTTCCGATCTGTGGTTAGGCCTAGAATGATGTGTTCCGTCAGCGACACATCGTGAACCACTGCTGCTAAACTCAGCCATTCCACAAGTCGTAAGCGTTCGAAGCGTACGCTCGCTACGCGCAGCTACCCGGTGGCGGTGCTGGTGGTGGTATCGTCGAACAAGACGCCAGTGATGGTGATGAAGCTGTTGGCAATTGCGTCGGCGACAATGGTTGATGTGTTGGCCAAGCACAGCACATACAGTTAGCGGCAGTGTTGGGCGCATGCGCCATCGGAAGCTGCGCAACGTTGCGCTTACAAAAAAAAGTTCAAAAAAAATGCAAAAATAGCAACAAAAAAGCGTATGCGAAAAAGTGCCGGCCGCGTGCGGTGACAAGTGGCAAGTAGCGCACCACGTCAGCGCTCGCAACAACAAAGCTGGCAAGTCAAACGGCTAACGAGTCACACACATAGACCTAGACAGCAGCGAGGGGTGTAAAGTGTGGCATGATGCTGCGCTGTCACAGCGCCGATACAAAGTCGTAAATATACATACATATATAAGTATTCAGCTGGCTGGCTTGCTGGCCATGGGGTTGGAGGTTGGCTTTGTGGTGGACCGAAATTGGTGGGTGTACAACTACAACACATACATATATGCTTATGAAGCGCTAAAATCACACCACCCATGGGGTTGAACTATATAGAAACGCGACAGGCGACAACCACTATGAAAATTCATATTGGCCTTATGTAGTTTGGGGAAGGCAACAGCAACAGCAATATGTAGGACTGCGAGAAAAAATGCGCTGAAGTTGGCATATATGTACATATGTATAAGTAAGTAATATACATAAGTAAATATGACATTTTGTTCACATATATTTACTTCAATATGCATATATATGTACATATATACCTATACATATAAGCGATATTTTTATATATATGTACCCATTTACTTAAGATTTTATACCCACTTGAGAATTTAAAAAAATCGATTTTTTTATTACGCTATATATCGTATGAGCAAATGTACTATATTTGAAAATATTCCCCGAAAAATTGAAGTTGATCAGGTAAATAATTTGCTTATATAAAGCATATTTTTAGGAGTTGTTCAACTTAGTGTAAGCGGCTACCAAAGCAACGAGATTTCTATAACCAACATTTTCAAAGTCGGTAGGCAATATTTCTCCGAACAGGCTGGATCTACCGACTTGAAATTTAGATATATGTACATACATACATATTTGTCAAGTAATGACTAATGACACCTTCGAAGTGCAGCTTCCTTTAGAGAGATGTGCATTCACTACGATCACCGAAGCTATCGCTGATGACCTCATTAACGATAGCCTCAAACTTCTTTCATATTATACGACTAGACGAAGCGTGGTCATATCAGAATCACCGGAAACTGCAAAGCTGATGAGCTTACTTGCGAGTGCATCCTTTAGATCTCCAATGAGCTCATGAAGCACTGGCCAACAATCAGAACTTGTGGACCTTTGGACCTCCAGTGAGCTCACCGAGCTTTGGTAGCAACCAGAACTAGTGCGACTGCGAGATACTTCTTGTACAGAGCGAACCATAAGATGCTCTCCAAACTACTGTCTCTTGGCAAAGTCAACCTCGCCGCTAAACCTGCTGTCGAACACGCTTTGTCTAAGCTGTATGATAGAAGGCGAAGGAGAATCAGTTTGTATCTACCCCCTTTATTGACTGGCTTTTGTCAGACAGATTGAAATTTCTCGGTACCCACACTTTTGGTGAGCCTAGCGAAGTTGCTGATATTGATATTAAATGCTTTTATAACTTTGTGGTAAACTCAGCACGATCTTCGGTCGATGAGAATCTAGTAATCCACTTTTAGAAGTTTTCGGGCAATTGAGATTTATCGATTTTAAATCAACCCTACGACCTGACCTAAGCTAAGCCAGTCTGAAGTTAAATTTTTTCACAAAAAACTCTTTTTTTAGAAGCCACCATTTTGGCAAAAATCAAATTTGTCTAGTCCTTAGATCATAACTTATATTTATCTAATGTAATAATACATTTTTTATGGTTTTGGACTTGAGACTATTTTAAGCAGAACAAGTAAGGAAGAGTTAAGATCGGGTATAACCGGACATTTTACGATCTTGCAACTTGCAAGAAATAAAACCAGGAAAGAAGTAAATAAGGCCTGTTAGTTACAAGGGATTTAGGGCGAGTTCTCACCCGATTTTATTCACAAAAATGCACCGTTTTAAGAAAAATATGCTCTCTCAATTTTATTAAGATAACTCACATATTGGTCAATATTCGGTATAAAGTCACTCAGGAGTTCGAAAATCTTTAGGTATATGGGGACTACAGGAAGTATTGACACCATTACACCCATTTGTAGCACACAGTCATATCAAAGGATTTTCTCTGTATTTAAATTATAAATGACATTTTGACCAATATTTTCGGTAAAAGTCACCTATAGGCTTTATGGTTCGCATTTTCGATACCTAGGGGCTTGAACATTTTTTGTTGGATTTGGACAATTTTTGATCATAGGGTGGCATACGTTACATTTATTGATTCTTGATTTGTACACTCGAAAGGAAAGAGTCAGAAGGAATTTAAAATTGTGGAAGTAGGCGTGACTGTAGTCCGATTTCTCCCATTTTCACACTGTCCCCGGAGCGGTCTTTTCAGCTTGGTGAACAGCCAGAAGTCACACGGCGCCAGGTCAGGTGAATACGGTGGTTGCGAAACGATATGGGTAGAGTTTTTGGCGAAATAATCACCAATTACGAGGGATGTATGGAATGGTGCATTATCGTGGTGTAAAAACCAAGAATTGTCTTTCCACAATTCCGACCTTTTTAGGCGGATAGCGTTACGCAAACGACGTATAACGTTCAAAAAATATTGCTTGTTGACTGTTTGACCGGTTGGAAGGAATTCATAATGCACAACACCACGATAATCGAAGAAAACAGTCAACATAACCTTGATTTTTGAGCGACTTTGGCGCGATTTTTTTGGTCTCGGCTCTCTTTTGACACGATATTCGCTCGACTGATCGGTTGTTACGGGGTCGTAAGGATGGATCCAAGTCTTGTCGCCAGTTATAATGCATTTCATGATACCCTGGTAGTCGGAAAGCATCGATTCACACACTTCAAAGCGACGCCTTTTTTCCAAAAAATTCAATGTTTTTGGTACCAGTCGAGATTTGACGTGCTTGAGGCCCAAAACATCCTTTAAAATAGTATTGGCTGAGCCTTTCGATATGCCAACTTCATCAGCAAGGTCTCTAATTGTTAATCGACCGTTTTTCAACACCAAATCTTTGATTTGTTGAACGTGAGCTTCGTCGGTTGAGGTTGATGGTCGCCTTGGACGCTCTTCGTCTTCGATACGTTCACGGCCGGCTTGGAACTCACTATACGAGACGTAAATATTTTTTTTAGACATAGCCTCATCACCAAAGGCTTTCTGCACCATCCTCAACGTA